>DWLR01002197.1:0-16047 GCA_018246295.1 Papilio alexanor hazarajatica | reverse complement strand
CGGCCAGCTCGGCGTGCGCGCGCAGCGCCGCCGCGGCCGCCGCCTCCCCGCCGCAAACGCACACGCGCACGCACACACGACGAGAACTCCTTTAACAATTGATTGTACATCAGTTTAATAATACAATATTTGTCTATTACAACTTATACTGCATTGATGAAATACTTCAACCGCTATAACAAATATTTTCAATGTTGTGTATTAAAATAATATTTATAGAATATTTGCCGTTTTTGAAGATGCTACAGCTATAGCAATATTACACATTATAGCTTTGGGAACTGAAAATACCAGAGTAATAAGAATTGAAACCAATATTATGAAATGAGTTATGTACTGACTGTTTGACCGCTCGAGCGTAGATCGCCTGCAGCAGCGGGCGCGCGTCGGGCACGTGGGGCGGCGCCACGATGACGGCGGGCACGGCCAGCGCCTGCAGCGCCAGCGCGGCCCCGGCGGGCGCCACCGCCACGCACTCGGGCACCGGGCCTTCCTCGCCCAGCACGCGCGTCACCTGCTCCAGCAGCGTGCGCCGCGGCTGAGATGACACCGGGGGCAATTTAATTACATTGTCCCTGACTTAAGTACTTAGGCAAAGATTGTAAACTTTCATTTAACATATACAGTCATATCTTTTCTCTTTTTTTACATACATACATTTAAGTAAATAACTTTTGACAATTACATTAACATTTTTTTTATATTAGCAATCACTTTATATTTAACAAACAAAAACAATTTTAAATAGCAAATTTGAGATGTTTTTTTTATGATTTTACAGTACAGACCATCATCTAATAATTTACAAACACGGAGATTTTAAATTTGTACCGCAGGTAAGGTTTTTAAATTTGTGCCGCCTGTCTGTGAGAGTTTTGAAGTCATCAATGATGACGATGATGACTTTTATGTGGCTTTACTTTCGGGTCCCGGAGACGGTTATTGGGGTTTAGCGTCTGAGCAGTACCTCTAGCGTGGTGGGGCTCTGTGCGGGCAGGTCGTGCGCGGACAGCGGGCGGTCGGCGGCGGGCGCCAGCGAGGTCTTCTTGCGCGCGGCGGCCGCGGCCGGCGTCAGGTTGCTGCCGCTCGTCGCGCTGCGGAACAGCCGCGACCGCTTGTCCTCCAGCTACACAACATGGATTAAACTTTATTATGTTTCATTTAAACTACTATTACAATGTATCATAAAAATAAAGAGAACTGCGCTGTTGCAATTAGTCAATTTCGTGTAGTGTATTGAAAGTTCCGCTCATTCTAATCTATAAAGATGTCGTAAAATGCATAAAACCAAACCTATATTTAGTCCACATTTTAATTACGTTATTATTATTTATCCCCAATTTTCATTATTAAATTCTTGTTATTTCACTGGTAATAAATAATATTACTTTTGATATCGTATTTATTACTATTTCTAATCGCTAATGATAATAGCTCAGGATTTGCTCTTTTTTTGCTCTAAACACTAGTGACAATAATGACGGCCATATAACTTTGTTTTAATTTGTACTAATAATTGTATTGTATAATGATTGAATGAAAGAATGAACAAGGATGTGGCGACAACCGTTACCCACCAACAACCATAGCTACCAAGAATTACTAATGACTTTCTAGTCATTTTTAGAGGAGCCTATAGAAAAAAGTAAAGGACAAAGGGATTAGAGGGAGTAAGGCTAGAGGCACCATTAGAAAAACAAATGAGTACCTCGACGAGCTAGTATACAGTGAGGTCGTGATACTTTCCAGCTCGAGTTGCCGAATACAGTATACAGACAGTCCGTAACCGCCATTAGTTTCGATAGTAACCTTGGTATCGTTGGGCGGCGAGCTCGAGACTGAGGCGCCTGAGGCGGGCGGGTCGAGCGCGGCGTCGCCGTCGCTGTTGCCCTCGCTGCCGCGCTCGTCGCCCGCAGAGCTGCGCAGCGCCTCCGACTCTGTCACCACACGACTACTGTAGATAGTGTCCAGACACGTGTCGACCACAACCAACCCTTCACCACAGAGTTTATTGCAATTGAAGCTTTTTAAATTCGAATAACACTGCATAGTCGTCAGTATCTCCGTTCATTTATGAAATAGATAGCTTCAAGATACCTTCTAATTATGTACGTATTACGTCCTGTAAGACAGGGGGACTACGTTTTGAGAAAAACGGGTATGTATGTATGTATGTATTTTGTTCCATTGTGGCCTAGACTCTAGAACCGAAAGGGGTCTTTCATTTCGTATACTTCCCCGTCAGTCGGGCTTATTGAATTTTTAAAATTAATCACTAGTTATTTACAATATTACTGCCAAATTATTCAATTCACTTTCTATCAATACATCACCCAATCCAAAGTTGAGTAGAGAATACTTTAAAGCAAGCTCGCCTTTTCAACATCATTTATAGTTTTTACAGAGTGAATACCTAAACGAGTGCGTTTAATTTAGACGTATTGTAACAAAACGTTCAAGTGATGTGAAATGAAAGTTTATAGTTTATTTGATTGGTTTCTACAATACATGGGAAAAATAACACAAATTTACTTTTTCGATGAAACAAAACAACGTCGTACAACTTAAACCGTTGAAAAAAATGATGCACAAACATCCAGAACTTCGATTTTTTACGTATGATTATAATTTTCTTCAATTAGATGCTTTGCAAGGCAGCTCCAGCCGTCCCTCGCAGCATAGCTCTTGCCATACGATTCTGTCGTTTTTAAGATTTACAAAGTAAACTGAACGTCCAGGCACTAGAAAAGAAAGAAAGAAAGAAAAATAGGAAGACGGATTGGAGTTGAAATGATACTTTTCATTATAGATCTTAATAATAGAACATAGCGTTAAAAGTCGTAGCAGAAAAGATGAAAGAATTCCATGCCACACTGCAGTACTGAATTTCAAAAGAACGTACACTATAAAATTTGAAACTTGATAGATAACACTCAATAAACATGCTTCAAAGCAAATAAGCAGACGAAAATTAGGAAATGAAACGAAAAAACGCACAAAAGCAAGATCCACACATTATAAAGAAAATATATAACTTTGAAAACGTTAGAGAAACATGGAGTAAGAGTTATAGTTAAAATTTCGTAGTTGAATACAGGCTTGCATTCTTTGTACAAGATTCGAAACTTTAAAAATTATTTTGTTCTGTTATAAAACGAGGCCCAGTAAAATTACTCATAGATTCAAAAAATCGAACAAGATCTTTTTAAGTGTTCATATTAAGTAATTTATATTTAATATTATTGTCAATAACGTAATTATCAAAATTTCTGACTACATCCATATAAGTATTGAGCCACGTTTCATCATTTTATACAGCAAGTTCCATGGCGTTTTGATGCCTATAGTGTACCTGTAAGAGGCAGTGATGCCAGCGGTTTCTCACGCGGTGTGGTCAGCTCGGCTGCCGAGGCGAGACTGGCGTGCCGCGTCACTGCGCATGCGCCGCACACGTTACGTGCGAGCGAGACGGGACAGGGGTGGGGGACTCGACAAGGAGCGTAACACTAGAGTTCTACTTGTTACCGCTTGGGGATTTGAACCTGATACTCAAATAATTACTTAAAAATCTTATGTAGGCGACAAAAAAAAATACTAAATAGATACTAAGGAAGTCATTTGCGAATCAAATAAATAAATAATTCATTCTAAACTGAAATACACGGCATCAGGCTCGAAGGACCAAGTTGTTATAATCCCTCTCCCGTCTCGCTCAGATAAACTATACTCTATACACACAGAGTTACATAACGAAAACAAAAAAATATCGATTATATTATACTGTTACATACATACACACGCCCAACTCGGCTGTTACAATGCGTAATGTTTTTGTTAACTATGCAAATAATAAGGAAAGCTTTCGTACAACGCACTTTTCATCTTCAGTATGTGCTCAGGCAGTTTAAGGTTATACGTTCATATAATATCATAACATAAATATTTTCTATAACTATTATGCAACAAACTTGCTTCATAATCTAGTGTTATTTGTGCACATATGTTGATGACACTTTACTCAACTTACCTTAAATTTGTGGATGAAACAAACCATCATTCCTTTAAGCGAATGCCGATAGAATGACTCATGAATTTGTTTTGTTATTTTCGATATTATTGATTAATTACAAAGACAAAAATACATTGAAGACTGATCGAATAACTCATTCTTCCCTTTGTATTATTGTTTGATTATGGACTAATTTAAAGAGCAGAAATATAAGATTTATTTTCACTATAATCCGAAACATTTTTTTCTTATGGGAAGCAACTATTTTAAGTTAAATGATACATATATTTTTTAATATTCTATGCTAATATTACGAACAGAAAATATTTCATTGTTCTGGTTTGAAATAAAAACTACTGAACCTATTTTAATAGTTCTTCCACCAACAGGTAAGAAGTTCTTTTATTAGAAAATAACTTAGGCTATACTATATATTTATCCATTGACCCGAGCAAAGCCGGGGCGGATTACTATTAAGTGTATGTGTATATGATCGTATGTGGTGGGTTACCGTTAGAGTGCCTGTGGTGCTCCTGGGTGGCCAAGGATCGGGAGCTGCTGAAGAAGGGCCGCAGTGAGGGCTTAGGGGTGGAGCCGATGCTGATCGTGTCCATCTGGTCCGGCCCCGAGTCCTCGCCCTCGCCGCACGACAGAGACTCCAGCTCCTGGAAGAATGAGATAGTTGACAATATGTAAGTTACATAGTATATGCCATACTAAACGCATATTTTTTAGTAAATTACAGCGCTTCATCTCGTTGTTATTTGAATATAGAGCCAGCGGTTTTTGTACATACAATCATTTCTTTGCATTCGATTAAGGAATTGAATGATTTTTATTTTGTAATTTATAATATTGAAACAGGCATGAAGTTGATCATCTTCCATTACGTATTGAGAATTGGTTTTTAAATATACTATTGTAGACAGTTATGTGACAAACATACTCATATACAGGTCACTTAACCGCCAAGGAAACTGTGGTTTTCCGTTGTAGACATTTTTGGACATCTGTATATTAAGGCCGATATTTATTTATTTTTAATTTAAGCTCAAGTGACCTGGAAGAGCTCGTCGATGTCGCGCTGCGCGTGGTGCGTGTCGCGGGCGGCGCCGCGCTCGCCCAGCTCCTCGGGCACGCGGAACCGACGCAGCAGCGCCGCGAACTTCTGCTTCAGATTGCGTTGCTAAACGACAAATGCAATCATTAACTATGTATTTATTAAGCAAATATATAATTCGGAAGGGTGCGCAGAAATTACGTATTTCCACTCGGCACGATCCTGACATATTGGAAAAACACTAAAACACATATATTTGCTCTGAAAACACTTAAGTTTTCATAAAATGAAATTACCCAAGATAAAAGGGGGAATATTTTGTGAGATTCTATATACGTAGATTGTTAAGGCCGAACCATCAAAAAGTTTTTAATTCAAATGTAATGTTTACCTCCATGGTGAAATGAGCAGTGTACGCGCAACTCCCACAAGCGCAGATAATCTAATCCCATAGAAAACGACGAAGATAAGCTACCGTATGCCTATCACAATGTATGCATTAGCATTACGTCACGTTCGGTTCGTCACGACCTTCATTACTGTGCTATGATGTTGACTGCCATAAAAGAAGTGATATTGTTATCATAGCTTAATGTTCTCGTAGATAAGAAGTCTGACTCATAATTATTGTACGATATCTTCTAATTGTAAGAGGAAGCGTCAGTGTCTGTACACAGTGCAAACTAGCACAGACACAGATGTTCACTGTTTCCAAAAAATGCATAGCGTTGTATATAATGGTATATTAACACTTTTGTTTCATGGGACAAATTGTTTCTGGCGCTTAATATTAATAATAAATAAACATTTTATTTCATTTGTAATTATTGACATTTCAGCGAATATTATGACCCGATTTATACAATTACTTTTAGTATTAGAAGCGTATATTCCTAATATGCGTTGTAGAGGATCCCAAACTAAAATGTCTTTTAACGTACAGCCGAAACTACTGAATCTAGGACCATAAAATATTACACAAAGCTCAATATAAAAATAGATAATTGTTACAACCACACCAATAAAATTAAATAATATAAAAATTGTGTTAGTTTAAAACATAAATAGATAGTTTATGCCGTGTTAAGATCGAAAATAAAACATAGTAAATATTAATATATTTCTCCATAATGTCTAATACAGGAACTTATACTGTTTGAAACGAGTTCCCATTTATAACATCAACTGGACAAAGTACAGTCACGTGCAGTAATACTATAAATATACTTTACATTTCTTAGAGGTCATGATATTTCATTACCATACAAAATTGTGCATCCAGGGTCCCCAATAACTACTCCACTAACACAAACGAAGGAGACAGTAAACAAAAACCAACTCTACGTGTAAGACCGCACAGCACAATGTCATGCGACGGGAGCTCGCCATGAGCTTCTCGAGTTAAGTAACAGTAAACTAAAACCAACTCTACGTCTAAAGGCGCACAGTACAACGTCGTATGGCAGGAGCTAACTGAAAGCTTAACGAGATAAAGGGCAGTAAACAAAAACCAACTCTACGACTAAGAAGGCACAGTACAAAATCGTGTGGCGGGAGCTCACCGTGAGCTTCCCGCGGCTGCCTTTGCGCTTAGCGGTCGCGCTCTCCAGCTCGCTGTCGCTGTCCCTTTCGTGCAACTTGGAACGCGCATAGCTGTGTCTCTTTCGCTCGCGCTCTGCGTAGCTCAGGTCACGTGACCGAGATAGCTGGGTAAAGCAACGCTATGTAAAAGCTGAAGCAGAAGCAGACTATGTTACTGGTATTAGCATAGTCTATTATCATAAAAATGCTATTATTAAATGATAAATATTTTAAACAGTCTACTTATAATCATCAGCTCATTCATATCAGGAAACGTAACGCATATGTGGGCTTAAAATACAGAAAGTTGTTTGATAATAAAAAAAATATAATATTAGTATGCTACAACTAGATAAAACGTAGCTATAAATAATGTCTACGGGTGTGCTATGAGATATTCAACACCTAAGAGTAGTGTTTTTCGACCTCTTCATGGTGGGATCATTCGTAACATGGAAAAATCTTTCGCAACCCTTGGCTTTTTTTAAAGCTTCTATTTTTTTTTTTTTTGACAGGTTGGATAGAAGTAAATGTCATTTTTCTGTCTATCCCCTCATTTGTCTATTGAAGGTAAGTAACGCATCTGCAACTCGCAAAAGCTTGTTGCATCCATATATCTATGGGTAGCAATCACTAAGGTGACCGGTTGCTTGTTTGCCCAACTTCTTGTAGAAAAAAATGTATAGCCGAATGAAGTCCCTGTTGAGCATCCTTCACCTACGTAGTCGATAAATTCTGCATCGCAAACAGATATATATATATATACAATTAAATCTCTGTACAACTAAAATAAAAGGGGAAATATTTTTTATTTGTATTTGGTATTTTCTGAAACGATTGAAGCGATGTTATTGTTTCAGCTTCTGTTGCCGACTTATAAAGCAACATAGGTTGTATTATTACCATGTGATGTGGGCAAAGTTGGGTAGCAAAGACTAGTATCAATAGAACAATCTAATATTGTAATAATATTAATAATTAAATATTTAAAAAACCTCCTATGTAATCTACTGCAGTTTTAGAGACGTGAGCATATTTTTGCGAACCTTTTTAATTAACATAGTTTGCAAACTCGAAGCCTCCGGCAACGAAGCCTTATTAAAACTTTGTCAACACTACCCGCCTCGTGCGCAATGCGACCCGTCTAGTTTATTATGTGTTCCGAGTTGAAAGGAATATTGACTACTTTATGCAGACTACGATATCTAACAAATGCTCTTTAGGCTAGAAATTAAACCGCTAGCCAATATATGACAATGACATTATGTATTCGGACCCTTACATGATGATTCCAAAAACTAACCTTGGTGTAAGACATATCAGCCTTGTTGAATTCAATCTGACGATGCGGGCGCCGCCTGGCGGGCGCGCCGTACGTCATCTCGTCAGCTTCCTCCACCGAGCTGAACTCCCCTTCCTCCTCTTCATCAGAATAACCCCTCTCTGTAAATATTCCAAGTGTGCACGTGAAGTGTTTTTAATTCTTCTGAAGCTCGTTTGACTCATTGGGACATTTAATACAGACAGATAATTTCGTATTTTATATGAATGTTTAAATCGAGCGATCTGAAAGCTTGATAGCTCCATTCGAGAAAATAAAATTAAGGGACTTACTAAGTTGAACTCTTAAAGAAGTTTAGTAAGGCTGAGTCATATGGCAATTGTTTTCTCGCTAATTACTTTACAAAGCATACTCCTAGTGTTTTGTGTATTTATAAGACTACCGTCATTGCCACAAGATTCCTTGTTGAAGCCTTTTAACAAAAACATTGTAATTAATATTACACAATTGAGGTTGTCATTTTACCCATAGAACCATAAACACAAACTACGCATTCCCTTTATACAAAAGTGTAATTTTTACCTATTACTTTTTTATTTCCCCTCAGAGCCAGAATTCATAGCCAGAGGTAAATACATACTAAGTCTTTAAGCCGTACAGAGCTACACGGATGGGGATTAAAAGTTGTACACATTTTGCATTCGCCGCTTTTAAAATTTGAGCGTCAAACGCACATACATCCTTTAGAAAGCTGAGGAATCATATTTTAATGAGACAAAATTAAAACGGCGCGAAAATATAATCTGCATGGTTGATATAATTATATATTTCGCTTATGTAATCATATTTTTTTATTTCATAATTTCATATTTACATACATTGCGCACATCATTATACTATGCAAACGAATTACCTTTTGAATAGTCTTGGCTTGGCTTGGTTGCAGAAATAGACGCTGCGTGAATAGATATCTTCAATGGATAAGACAAGATAACTTTTGAAACATGAAGTGATAGGTTCTAATCCACATTCGTCATTCAATATTATCGTCAACTTATTATCGTAGTACAAGTTAGTAGAGGTGGGACGTATATACTGGAACAAGTTTTGATACTAGATTTCACTCAATACGTAAAAGTACCGAGCATGTGGGGACTAAAAGAACGAGTATCGACTGTTTTAGAAGTGGCAGAAGTATTTTATACTGCATATGTATTTAATTTCGTTGAAGTATCTTGTAGTTTAGAAGTATTTAATACTGGAGAAGTATTAGTTATTGATGTATTGTAGAAATACGTAGTATTCTGGAAGTATTTTGTGTGTTAGAAGTATTTTGAATGTAGGGTGTATAATAGGAAATTCCGTGTGCTTAGTAGTTTCGGGGTTGATCGACTTTTTTTTTGTCGTCTGCCGCGTGACAGAAAATTTTATTCCCACTATCCATAAACTTAATACTCCTAAATACTTCTAGGAGCTAGTATTTGGAACGAGTATTTGCAAATACTCGTACTCGAAATACTAACTACACAATTTACCTAGTATATCCCATCTCTACAAGTTAGCTTAGTTGTAATGATTAAAGAAAAAGGTTAGCTAATATTCTAAGAAAAAACAAATATTTATTAATCGTAAATAAGTGAATTTTTACAGAAAATCATCGCTATATTGTACGCCGTTATAAATTCTCTTAAACATATTACCACCTTAAGTACCAGGAAAACATAAATCAATAATAGCCCACATTGCCCACTCACCAGTGATGAGCAGCGTGTTGTTGTTCTTCGTGTCGTGGTCAACGGGCGTGGAGGCTAGACCGGTGATGGTCAGCCGTGCCACCGGCTGCCCCGCCGCCGCGCCCACCTTGCCCCCCACACCCGTCAATTCCAGCTCCATGTCCATTGATCTCTGTAGCACCTAAGAAAAAAATGGTTTATTTAAAGACGGAATCGAATGGGAAGAAGTTTGTATTCAAACACACGATTAACGATAACAGAATTATATGGTTGTTGTTATATTCATGCATAGACATGTGACAAGCATTTGCGAGTTGCAGACGCGTTGCTTACCTTTAATAGACAGAGGAGGGGATAGAGAGAGGGATGGATATCCATCCTATGAACATCCATCATCCTAAACATCCCCTTTCTCGTCATTTCCTCTGTCCCTTCCCACCCGTTCCTTATTAGAAAAGGGCAAAAGGACTAAAAGGAGGGACTAAATGGAGATTAGGTCTCCAGCACCTTATTCCTCAAACGAAAAGCAGAACACTTCTACTTGACGTCTGTCTTCTGTGAGGTCGTAGTATTACACAGGTCGAGCGGGCCATTCGTGCTACAGATGTTATTGCGGATTCTACCACTATAGACAAATTACTGCCTTTTTCATTTATAACCATTTGAAAAAAATTTCAGGTTTTACACACGCAAACAAATCTACAATGATGTAGATATGATAGTATGATGAAGATATCATAAATTCTAATAGTTTTTTCTTTTTTTTTTTTTTGACAACTTCAATTAGAGTAAGGCTGATGACGTGCGATAGGCGTTGATGGAATGATTCACGCGGCATAGCTTCGGTGCGACGGTAATTGGCCTCAGTCGTAACGAGGTACGGGCATATCTCGGTTCTTTAAAAAAACTGCTACAGTGCTGTTGGATTTGCTTTAATTAACTTGAGTCACAATGTTGACAAATAGATATGTGATAGAACTGTATTCACTGTTAACATGGTTGACTTAATACAGGCAGTACAGTACAATACAGGCTTACCTGATCCATCCTGATGACTCCTTCTGCCAAGGTCTTGTAGCCGAGTATTGTGCGATTTTTGTATTTCTTGCGCCTCTGTAGCATTATTTGCAGCCTGAGAATGACAATATATTTAAATATAGAATTTACTCGTGGATCCACACCAGTTTCATCAAACATATCTTCGTTGTGGTTCCGCTTTGCTTCTGCGGATGTGTGCTATAGGTATTAAAGGTAATATACCCATAACAATTCATATATATGAATCTACTAATATAATCAGGTTGTTATGTATACGGGGCGTTATACTAGTGTACCGGGGCGCGCGGATGTCCGCGAAATAAACTCCGTAATTGCCGGTATGCTTACGGTCAGCTTGCAATGCGTGTTCCTACAGTGCTCTCTTCTATTTCCAGTGAGGTTTATTGCTGGTTTATGAGCGTATCCGTCTGTACGGTCTGTAGCGTGTCGTTATTGCCCGGAGAAATTACCATGCTCTGGGATGTTTAGGCAATGGTTTTATTTGAAATAACGCAGCATCTTTTTAATGAAACTTAATGTTTACTTTTGTCAATACAATAAAACATAATAGTCGCAATCTCATTGAGCCCCATGTTTCTAATTTGATAAGACTTTTAAAAACGTGACATCAGGATGATGACAGGGTTTGATGCATCTATCGATGATATTTTTGGAGCACAGCGTGTGCTGTGCTGCTGTGTGCACGTGTGTATGGTCACCTGTTTCCGTCGCGCTTGACGAAATGCGGGTACTGCAGCGAGAAGCAGAGGTCGAGCTCGACGTCGAGCGGCGGCACAGCGATGTCGTTGGAGCGCAGCGTGCGCTTGCTGCTATGCATGCGCGCGGCCAGCGTGACAGCGCCCGCGCCCACGCCGCCCGCCGCGCCGCCGCCCGCCTCGCCCAGCGCGCCGCACACGCGTAGACGCGTCACACGCAACGTGCATAGCCTGTAACAGGCACAAATATATGCACATTATACGCGAATCAAAAACTACATCAATGAAAAATGTTACGCAAATACGTAAATGTTTCAAGAATGTCAATTCAAGAATATTCGGCGGTATGAGAGATTTGGCATAGTTAAAGTTTCTGTGTTGAAGAAACGATAAAACTTTAAGTAGTATGACAGATACAATAAATCAAGTAAAATAAACCATTCATATTTTACTTAACTAATGTAAACTTAAATAATTGATAAAATAATTTTACAGATAGCAAATTATATTAAAGTTTCTTTTAGGTGTAACTTTAACAGATACACAACTAGACCTTGCTATGCATAGACATTTGGGATCATAATATAATTTGTATAATCGAAATATTTCGGGATATTTAATGTCCAATCTATATGCTCAAATGAAAATTTTCATCTTTACACGCGTCAACATGTTATTGATGGAAATGTAATAACGTCACTAACTTTATTGGGTACTGGATTAAAGCCGTCAAGGGACTTCGTGCGCTGAATAAAATTCATAAACACTGATAGCATTTTGTCGTGTCATAATAATAATATTCGAATATACACATTTTATGCGTTATCGTTTACAGAATTTCAAAGTCAAGTGTGTCATTTTGGACATACATTGTTATCAGATGGGAAGATAGATTCAAAGAAATTTTTTATTTAATCTTTGAATCTTTAATGGCTGTGACCGAGTACGCGTTACCAGTGCATGAAAACCTTTTACAACGTGGGTAAAACGTAATAGATCAATGAGTATATCAGCTATCAGAAATAACCATCAATATTGGGACAGTATCAACATGTCAAATAATATATAGACTATAATCTAATTAATCTCAGTCTAGACATATCAATGTTAAGACAGTCGTGGACATGTTGCCGACTCGCTACCCTGGATAATTGGCTCCTCCAAGTCTGATATTGGATGCCTTTGAGATATTTTAACATATATATAAATATATGAACATACAGTACATTAATTTACCAACCGTTAACAATTTCAGTTAACAAAACTGTAGTCTAATGGCGTTGAAGTAAAATTACTGTTGGACGTATTTTGTATATTTACGTATTACGTAAATATTTTCAGACCCTTCGTGCGATCTGATATAATTGGATGGGAATCGTTTAATTGGCATTTATTCCACCGACGGTCGAAATTGTTAACGGTTCTGGCTTATAAAGATTGATGATTTTTTTGTTCGACAAGCGACAACAAAACACCCGCCCTCTTTTAATTAGATTTCGAGAGGAGGAGGATGTTAAATGTTTACTTACGACAAGGTCATATACAAATAAATATAGTATAAAAGTGACTTGTATTATTCGACAACCCCAAAGTAAATCGTCAAAACTCAAAACTGTTTCAACTAAACTTGATCAACCAATTCAATTTTGTAATCTAAAAAGGCATAAATAAAATATTAGACTGTTTAACACAAATCACATTTTCAATGTTTCCATCATTTTTAAACAAACGGAAATGTTGCACACATTTCTTTTTGTTTAAAAATATTATAGATATTTCGTTTGAAAAATTGCAATACAAAATGCAAGTATAAATATAAAAATTTCTATGGTACATCTATATGTACAATACTAAATTAACATTTAATTATCAGCATTAAATTACACTGATTGGAATTTTGTTTGGGGCTCTCTGAAGCCTAATTGTTTTCAATCGATCTAATTATTAAACCACATATCGACGCGGGCAATAATGTACCTTATCCTGAAAACAATAAAGCTAAATTTGCGTATTCATAGTCGGGGAAAGTATAGCACGGACAGACATTTCGCGATGTACACGATATACATACATAAAAGGCACAAAGACATTAGAATTTACGGTTGATCACGATGTGTTTACATATTTCGTCTAAGATTAAGTATATTTTAATAAATACCACATCCGTCAAATTAATCTTAATTCTGACGCCGATCAAAGCCCGAACGCTGTGTTGTAATAACTATTTTGGAAGTAATTATAATGAAATTTGGATTGCTCGAAGAAATCTTGAATATCCAAGTGATCAACAGCTGTAATGTTGGGGATAATGTAGTGAAAATGTTATATAATTTGTTTTGAAATGTATTTATCTAATAAGGAATTATTATACCGGAGCAATGAGCCTAGTTGGATTCTACGGAGAGATTGATGATTGTGTTAAGTTAATCTTGTTAGATTTTGTTGCAATAATCTCAATTATCCAAATAATAATTCATTTGTTAAATCGAGATATCAGATAAAATATTTTATCGACATTAATTCAAAGGCAATAACTTGACCCCTCTACGGAATCAAATCTAAGTTTCTGAAGTTGAGGAAAACTTTAATGAGCATCCCGGCTGTATCCCGGGGAATAGAAATAGGTAACGAGTCTCTCGGTTTGCGGGCAAAGCTCTTCGCTGCTCTGGGACGAGTAGGGTACGCAGTGTCGACTCAATTGCTCTCTCTCTTTAACATTTATATAGATTTAATATAAAGCGGTAATAGCTCAGTAGTTGAGAGGCGGACTTACTAGCTCATGGCTGGGTGTTCTAATCCTAATTTGAATTATATTTTTTCATACGGATAAAGACATCACTGATGCTGCTTCGAAATACATCGTGTATCAATGAATTACATTGATTTATAGTTTCACTGGATTTTAAGGTGACTGTGAAGTACAAAATTATTATTTCTACAGTTACATGCATTGGGATTTCTTTGTCTTCTTCTTTTTTTGGAAACAAATTCCCCATCACCCTTTTTTCCACCGTCAGCAGTATTGAATAAGAGACAATCTTGGACTGGTATTAACGATACTTTGAAAAATAATGAACTGATTAAATAATAAAGTAGAATAACAATGGTAAATTACAGTAATCATCTCTTTAAAGACTATCATTATCAATGAATTGCAAATTTAAAGGTTCTATTTTAACATTTCAAAAGTTGTCAACAGTAAAGCCTCAGTCTGAATTTAACGACCTGAAACGGATCCTACGTACGTAAAATATCGTATATATCGTATCCCTCTCGCTGGGAAGTTCCCGATGGATTCCGTTAGCGGGAAGAGGCTCAAAGGGGATTTAATAAAACAAGTTTCTGCGTAAAAAACGGAGCGAGTTGCTCGTCTGTCCTGAATAATGAATTCTTGCGGAGGAGCCTTTGGAATAGTAAAACTTCGGTTTAGGGTGGCTACAAAATATAGTTTTTTCAAAATATTTTTATCAATAGTAGGTAAACTAAACTAAACCAATTCAATTCAAATTTATTGTATTTTGTGCTATTTTGTAATGTAATATTAAATACCATATATAAGTATATGTATTCCCAAGGAGGGTTGGCGTCAGGCAGGCGGCCGGCCGTAAAACTATAGCCAAACCCAGTTGCAGTATGGACTACAGTAGACTCCAGGATATGTAGAAGAGTAGTATATACTGTGCCGACCCTACGCAAGTGGGAAAAGGGCAGGGAGATTATGAGTAGGTAAACTAAAGAGTATGTAAGGAGAAAATTCACATAGTTAATTCATCATTAGAATTAATATTTTCATCCCTTTAATTCAATTAGATTTTGTTCGATTTGGAATTTGTTTTATTTTCAGGACTTGTGTTCAACTAAGAGTTGGTCAACGTAACCATTACTTACAAATTCCGTTAAGGGAAGTTTCGCATAAGTACTTTACGAAAAGTACTTATGCGAAAATATTGTTTTTCGATATTTTTACAGCGGTCTGTCGTGCCAAGTGCTTTTTGTAAAAGTACTTTTAATTACAGTTTTATCAAGATAGGTTAAGGGTTGCTTGCGGCGTACTCTTAAACATTTTTATATGCATCGAACAGAATTCAAATACATCGGTACCACAAGGCAACTCCTGGAATGGATTGAAATCCAAATGATTTACCATTGAGCCAATTAAAAGTTCTGACCAATGGATTAGTAATGACTTCATCATCGTTTAAATCGTCAATATGATGGCGTCATATTCATATTTTTTGAAAAAGATAAGAAAAATTTATTTCCCTGACTTCCAAACACTACTATTTGAATATCGAAGTACATATACATACATTTCTAAGGATTGTTGTGTATAAATATATTGGTTAGAAATCGAATATAATAAATACTAGTCCTACAGTGGGAATCAAACTAAACGAGGAAAATTTATAAAATAATTGATACTTTCAAGGGCTTCCCGAATAAATTTAAGTATGATATTGCATTTACGCAGAGTGTTTTCATCTAAAATTAATCTTATTTTCGAGTAACGAGAATTTTTAAATTTCGCGGGTTTGTAGAGTCCGCCTGTATAAATTTTTTTTTATTATGTTGGTACACATGTCCCTGAAGTACGATAAAATTTTCAGCAATATTCATTGCTTACTTTT
>DWLR01002196.1:0-16048 GCA_018246295.1 Papilio alexanor hazarajatica | reverse complement strand
GCACTACGAGCCCGCGCCGCTCCACCTCGCTGGCGCTTCGAACGACCTCTTCCACCTCGTCCGTCTCCGAGCCGGACGAGTCGCGCTCCGGCGTTGCACCGCCGTCGCAGAGCGGCGGGGCCGGCGCCGGCGGGCACGCGCTCGGTGACTCGGCCGTGATGTGAGTATCACGGAAACCGGTACGCGTTTCCTCGCTATCGACGAAGCTGGGTATAGATTCCGATATTTCACTCGTTACGCTGGGTGTTTTAGTAATACTGAATTGAGTACTAAACACTTGTTCTCTGCTTCCAACATGCGTTGTGAAAATTATGCGGTGCCTTCGTTTTCTGTATTCTTCGTCCGAAACACGTGCAGCTTCGGAGGGACTGGAGCCGTTCACTCGCTCCGGTTTTATTGTGACTTCGTCGACGGAACCAAATCTTTCCTCGTCGAGTGTGGCAGCGGTCGGTGTGGCCTGTTCCGGCACCGGTTCATTTGTTTTGGGTTCAGGTGACAGCGGGACGTTGGATGGTAGTGCGCTCTCTTTAGCTTTTTCTGTCGGTGAATGTAACGGTATTATAATACTACCGTCAGGCAGAACGGTGCGCTTAGTAGGTTTCTTCACGGTGCTCGTCGAAGATGCGGATTGTGGCCGTTCTGGAGGAGGGCGCTGTTGCGGGGCGGAGGCCGGGCGCACGTGGTTGCGTGGCGGAGAGACTGCCGCAGCCGTGGTCTGCCGGTTCTGGTCCGTCGCTAGCGCGACGCTGGGTCTACATATCTCATCCGATGGCGTACGTAATGGGATATGAATGATACCATCCTTGGAGTCCTCGTAGTATTTGAGTTTTTCACCTTGGAACGATTTATCCACGTGCTGATGTGGAAACTGTCGCTGCGAATGAACGACGGGCGAATTGTCCCTCGAACTCGGGGAAGGCGATGTGGCATTCTTTTTTGGAGTTTTGAACAAGGAAAGCACGGAGCCTTTGATTTTTGATGCCGATGTGGGTGTGATAGATCGATCACGACTTTTACTACGGGACCGGCCTTCGTTGAGACTTTTTTTTCTACGCAGCATGTCACACGGTGAATCGGGCGAGGCGATGGTTTCCCGTGATTTGAATAAAGAGCAAAAGGAAGATTTGCGTGAGACCGGTGCGCCCAGCGGCGAGGGCGTGCGACTGCCGCGTGGCCGAGCGGGCACCGGACTGCCGCCAGCCGCGTGCCGTTGAAGCTCGAGAGTCGCGGGCTTGCGTGCCTGCTCGCCTCCAACTAATGTTTTTACGCTCTCTTCGTCGTCGTCGTCGTCGTCATCGTACTCGTGATCCGGCTTTAATTTTATTCTAATTATATCCTTGGAACGATTGCTGCTTTTATATAATTCAGGCTGCGATTGTTCACTGCGTTCCCTCGACCGAGCACGCCTCTCCTCAACGCGGGCTCGGTTTTGCGTTTCTTTTTGTCGCTTGTCTTCATCTAAGATGTTGGAACACGTCGCATGTATTGATGGGATAGCATTTGGCACGGCCGGTGAAGTCAGACGCGGTGTGTTGGCAGGACGCGTACTCTCTACCGTTACTTCCGTTCGTACTTGCCGATGATCTCGGGCATCTAAAGGTTCAGGGACGGACTCTTTAGTCGTCACTGCGGGTGTCGCGGAAGTGGGTGTTGACGTAAGCGGGATAGTGGGAGAAGCGGAAATGACTGCGGCTACTGAAACCGATACTGGAGCCGACGTCGGTGGCGATAGAAGTGTGGGTATAGAATCGGAGGTTAAGTTAGCGATTTCGAGAAGCCGCTCCTCGACGGCGGCGGCACAAATTTCCGGATCGGTTTCGATCGGTTTCGGTCCGCAGAAAGATGTCTCCAGTAACATTTTGTGAGGTGATGGAGATCGCGACGCACCCGATACCACGGAAAGATGAGAAACACGACTGGTGTGGCTGAAAGCCGAAAGCGCTGAGTGCGCGGAGCATTGTGAACCGACACTGGAGAGGCGGCTGGTGCGGCCCGAAACGGCCAGCAACGCCGCCTCGGAGCTTTGGCTATCCTTGCGCGAGTGGCGGCGGGACACGGAGGGCGGGGGTGCGGGGCGTGTGTCAGCCGAAGTGCCTTCCAAAAAAGCCAGTTCTTCTGTAGACGAGCGAAGTTCCAGTGCGCCATCTTCACGGAAACCTAACTCCAGGCGTGCGCGATCTCCCTCTGCGCCGCCGGTGAAAAGCGCGAGCTCAGGAGAGCTGTCACGCGAATCTTGGTGGCTGGAACTGGACGCGCGGGAGATGTCGATGCGCGGTGCTGAAGGCGTCTGCAGACCGCCTACTCCGTCGGCGTGCACTGCCGGCGAGGAATGCGAGCGCGCACGTTGCTCGGGTGGTGCAAGAGAGTTGCAGATCGTCTGGGCTTCACCTCTGGTCGACGTGCCCGCCGCGTTCTCTCGTATTTCGGGAAGCCGAAAGGTCTGCTTAGTCTCGGGACTGGACTGTGAAAACAAGAGAGATGCATGCGATCAGGACTGAGTTGACTATGATATACCAGCACAACGTCCGAAAGGTATTTCGCACTCACCTCTTCTGAAACGTCGTGGTCGAAGGAGGCGATAGGCGCGGGCCCCCGCCGCGGCCGCCGCTCGGGCGCGCCGCTGGCAGCCATGCGCCGAGCTCCCGCCGCGCCACTACTGCGCCTTCATGCCGCCTCACGGCTCCCACTTGCCACGCTCACCGGAACGCCTCGCGGACCACTGCACCGACACTCTCCGCATTTGTAAAGTTGTACGCCGTATCGACCGATCGGTCTCGTTAAATAACAAGCCTGTTTATGCACCGAAAATTGCTCTCACGAAAGCTAGTTACATAAGCGATCAAACGTTGACATGACGCTCCGATGACTACGGGACGTCAACGCGAGCGACGAGAGTCGTTAATTTTATTTTACTACACATAATAATGTGCTGATAATTGTTCTCGTCGATTTAATGTGACGTCGGCGGGCAGCCGCGAACCGCGAGTCGCCGCCATCGACGCGCTGCACCGAGCCTGCGCGGGCTCCCGCGCATGCGCCGCGACGCCGTCCACGCACGCTCCGCACCCCGACCGCACCCCGACAGTCCGCCCGCGAACTGCAGGAACTTCGTACTCCCTTAACCTATATATTGTATTCGGCCTTGGAACTCAATTTACCCCTCACTATTAGAAAAGGTCACTTTCATACACGAGTAATAATAAAATGGTTCGTTTAATGATAATTAAAATAACAATAGTACAAAACAAAACAAATGCTTACATTAATTCTGCTTTTTTGCATATATTCTGATTGCTTAATCTGCAGATCTCCAGCTGCCCTCGGTGAGGTCCTTGGTCCGCGGTCTCCAGCCTCCTCACAGCGAGAGTTATCCGCACTCCGCAACGGGGACGGTCGATGACGACCATGAGTACGATATTATGTAACACCTTGCTGAGCTTATCGATTCACATTTGCATCTTGTGTTAGATGATAACACACAAATCCGAGGGTAGTTCGTTCATTAATCTAGGAACTAGATGCTTTGCCGTGGGCTCGCCGGATACATTTTTTGCACTTAATGTACAAAACTGGTTTTGAGAAATGGCCCGCGTGTAAACAGGTGTTCTATTTTTGTTAAAAATATTTCATTAAGGAAATATTCCTTTTTCATCATATATTTATAACTGTGTATAAATTGGTAAAGTTTTACAAAGTTTGAAAAGTTTTTTTGTCATTATTAAATTGTATTTTAAAAATTGTTAGTAATTGCTTTGGTACTAAGCCCTTGAGCTTAAAACGCGTTGAGAACCGCAGCATCGATTGATACTGTCACTCGCCGTAACATTTGGTTAACTATTTGATACACTTTTTTTGTGTTTTTGAAATTATTATTTACTAGCTGTTGCCCGCGACTTCGTCCGCGTGGAATTCAATATTGATGTACGTATATGTAAACATATATCTGCGTGAAAAACGTTCCGCGTAAACCGTACATTTTCCAGGACAAAAGTGATGTTCCAGACATATAAATCTACCTCTGTGCCAAATTTCGTCCAGATCTGTACAGATGGTGTGGATTTACGTGGCGAAAAACGTCCATCCAATCGCATTTATAATAAATGTTTTTTTTACCCTCCGTAATTTTTTTGTAATAAATACTATCCTACATCCTTCCCAGTACCTTAAAGAATATGTGTACAAAGTTTAATGATGATCGGTTAAGTAGGTTTTACGAACACCCCCCTCTTACACCCCATCAACCCTTTTTTTCGCAATAAAATGTAGCATATTTCATTTCCCTTAGGAAATGATTCAATGAGTCATATCTATCATTTTACCAATTTTCCTCAAAATCAGTTTAGTGATGTAAGCGGAAAAGTGTAACAGACAGAGATTATTTATAATCTCTGTCTGTTACGCTTGATCTTAATCGGCTTGACTCACTGGCCTTGCGAAGGGACTACAGTTCTCTTTGCATTTTTTACCGCCTCTACCATGGGGAGGGTTCCAAAGATTCCTGTTCAATTCTTGCCGCTGAGTTTCGTCATCGCACAACTCGACAGAACGACAAATACCATCCACATCATCTTGATGGGTGGCATTCCACTACGGCTCGGTTTTCACGAAATTTTCTGCCTCGTACAGCTGTGTTGTGGAATGATCTGTCCTTGGCGTTATTTCCAAACCAATACGACTTAGGGTCTTTCAAGAAAAGAGCGTACTCCTTCCTAAAAGGCCGGCAACACATCTGCGGTTCCTCGGGTATTGCGGATGTTCATGGGCGGCGGTGATTACTTTTTTGGGCGACTCGTTGCTCGTTTGCCCCCTTCTTCTATAAAAAAATAGTAGGGATTAGGAAGAAAGAAAAAGTAACTACCTTATATATTCAGTTCTTTTTTAAATTAAGTATTACCTAACCAACTAAATAAATAAAAAATAAAGTAAATAAGCATTTCATTGCCAGAAAAAAAAAACACAAACGTAACCTAACAAAGTGCGTAACAAAAAAGAGTTATCTTGAATTACGCCCATTTTTGCCATCGACTTTGACGACGACTAAATTGATTTAACCTGCTACCTGCTTCCACCAGGTGGGACGGGTTATTTGTACTCCATTAGTCTATACTGTAATAACAAAATCATAAAACAATTTAAAAAAAAATTACAAACAGATAATAAAAACTAACAAAAAACAAAAATGTAAAAAAAAACAAAAGAAAAGAAATCCAAAAAAATACAAAGACGAGAATAAAAAATAAAAAAGAAACAAAAGAAAAGAAAATAAACAAAGTAAAAAAAACGATATAGAAAAACTTGAATTCTTCTTCACATCTGAAACAATCGATATCTTGGCGCCGCACAAGTAACCAACAGCATCACCACCACCACCAACTTTAGCTACGGAAAGAGAACGAGCAGCCTGAACAGGCAATGGACATGGAATGCGCGCCGGCGTCTAGCAGCCTATCAACAAAAACTGCAGCGATCGGCCAAGCACTGCCCGCAGACGAACGTCTAATCGCCGTCACCGCCGCTGACACCGCCGTAGCTGATAGCGCCGCCTCGACACCGCCGCCGCTGACACCGTCGCCGCTGACACCGTCGCCGCTGACACCGCCGCCGCTGACACCGTCGCCGCTGACACCGCCGCCGCTGACGACTATCACTTACGATTAGATGTCAAACTGGTGTGAAACACTTGATCTATATATAGGTTCTATATCTATGGTATGGCCATTAAAATAGTTTCTTGCATTTCTTGCAACGTGGAAATGCTTTTTTAGATTCCTCGTTTGTCCACGTGCTGCCGCCGCACAGATACCGCAGCAAGACGCAGTCAGTGAGACAGGTTGAGCAGGCAGATTTCTTCATTTAATATTTATGCGGAGAACTTAATAGGGTATCGAAGAGGTGCATCCAAAGTACAGCGATTACGAATGTCCATTTGACACACATCTCGCTCGCCACCAATCTTGTCGATACAGTAGTTTCTAGGACTACCCCGACCAACTCCGTTTATATTTTAAACATACATTTGCCTTTTAATTCTTTCCTCATTCGTCCGTTCAACATTCTCCATACATTGCGTAAATTATGTGTGAGGTATTTATTTAAAAAAAATAACATTAAGAAATAGTAGAAACGATGTAAAATTTTTCTTCTATATCTAAATTGAACTTAATACTTTAACGTAAAGCCGGAGTTATTACACAAAGTTATTACTTTAGTACCCCATAACTGCTAAAGACACTATGACCTAAACTTAATAGTTGGCCAGCATAGCTGAGAAATCGCTTAGCTTTGCTTTAATGTAATTTTTTTCTTTTTCTTTCAATACAGTAGCAATATGATTGATGATTACTGGCTGTTACAGCAAGATGGCATCAGAAGTTTAAAACAAGGGATGTCAGTAAAACCAGCTTCGCGATTACAATTTTTTTATTGACAACAAAACATAAGGATCGGCGTGAGCTGGGATGCCGCGTTGCCAGCTACTTGCCTTCATATGCATACATACAACAAACAATATAAATATGTTACTTTATATAGCTTCCTATAACTGAATATAATATAGAATTTTCATAGAGACTCCCATCTGTCAGCCGGCGCGCGGCAGAGCGGCCGCACGCGGGGCACTCGACCGCACCTTGCACTGTCTGAGAGTTGCGTAAAGATTAAAGGTTATTTTTCGGAAGTGGCTGCCGTCACATGCGGTAGGCTCTGCTGTCCTCACGGGCTAGACATGCGATCGCCGGCAAGAGAGATGAGATATATAATACATTTATGTGCATGACATTTGAGAGGGTTGCGGCTACCCAACATATCCCACACAACGAGGTAAACATTTTGTGGGAAGGTCGATAACTTTATATATATATATACGCACTCAACCTCTTCCTCCCCGCGCCCTCGCTGGCGTGGCACCCCTGTTAGTCCAACACAGACCGCCACGCCCGCCGGAATCGGGTCATCTCTTTATCATATATTTGTCCATCAAGTCCCAGCGCGGGGGAGGTGGGTATGCTGGGCTCTTCTACGACTAAGCACATACAGTACCTCAGAAAAACCGTAACGTATATACAGTAACATTGAAAGACATATTCCAATATGTATACCAATAACATGTAAGTCTAATTGCTACATAGATAACACTGATTATAATCATGTGAACTTCTTACATATATTACATATATACTCTTGATAACTCTGAGCTGTGATTAGGAAATACTTCAGTTTAACATTAACACTGCACAAGTTATGTAGCTACGAGTACTAGTATTACGCTACAACACAGAGCGGTGGTGTTCGTCTAAGTTGGCCGACTGCCTCAACCGATCGCTCGCTAAAAAGTTCAGAAAAATGACTCAAATTTCAATTTACAATACTTTTAGATACATTTATCTTACAAACTACCGGCCTCCGACATATCTACGCGCCATCAGAGAACAACTTTTATTGCCATTAACGATAACTACGAGACGATGATTTACAACTAAAAGGGACGTGGGTACAAAAATACGGGTTACATTTATGTAACTCTTGAAACAATATCGTCAACCTCATCAGTCCCTGAGCGCCGTGCGGCCAACGCGTGCTTACCGCGTACTGCACACTGCACACCGCAGACCGTACACCGCGCACCGCACACCGCGCACCGCCACCGCACACGGCGCACAACACACCGCATACTGCGCACCTCACACCGCACACCGCTAGTAGTATCTTAATTTTTTTTTATTTAAAAGCTCACTTGAATATATGTATTGGTTTTTGAAAATACGTTTTCAATAGCAGTAACAAGTTATTTGAATTTTTTAATAATATTTATGCCAGAAACAGTCTAGATATCTATTATGTACAAAAGCTTAGAAGATAATCTTCTTTAATAACGAGCTGCACTCATTCACCGCACTACCTGTTCCCCGTCAATCCGTGTCTTCACGCCCGGCTGCATAGTTTTGGTGGCGAGAGTTGTTTGAGTTTTGTTCGAAGTGTGTAGCGTCGAGTCGGTTGCGGCCGAGGAGCCTCGAGACAAGACGATGATGGCGCAAGTATAGACGTCGCATACGGGAACACCGTGTAGTGGAGTGCGCTTCATTGTCCGCTTAGCGCTGTCGGTTCAGTGAGTTCAAATCAGTCGGAGTCCGAGTCGGAGGAGGGGGCGCGGTCGGGGGCTGCGATGGCGACGGCGGGAGGCGAGGCGGGTGCGGCGGCGGCCAGCGCGTATGCTGGCGCCGCCTGCCCGCTCGTCCGCTCGATGCCAACGCTGTAACAAAAATATTGTACCACTAGTTGAGACCTGACGGCTTGGGTCACCTTATCTAAATAACTAAGCGAGCCCTACCGTCTACAAGACGGATTCGAGTTGTCCAGTCATGGAATTCATATATTTTACGAGATGTTGGCGTAATTAAATTCATTCAGTAAATCAATGTAAAACCGGTGGGAGTGACCTCTCTTGCATGCTCTCCGCCTCCTCCTTAAGTGCAATCACAATCAAATTGAATATATTTTATTTCAAAATTCTGCTAAAGACAGAGCTGCCAAGATCAGACGTATCACATATCACGTGGGGAATATGTGTTTTATAGTCTTTCTGTCTCCAATGTGACAGGACATCGCAGTACATACATCTCTTTCCTTTAGATAAAATTTTATGAAGTAGATGTTGGTGCTAATGAACTGGAGATAGAGGAGGCACGGGGCACTTACATGTACTCGTGGCGCGCCAGGTAACGCACGTACTTCTCGGGCGGGTCGGCCTCGTGGTTCTGCAGCGAGACGGACCGCACGGTGGTGTGGCTGACTTGCGCCGCCGGCATCGTGAACTCCACGAAGGCGTGCGCCGCCAGCTCCGGTGGCACCTGGTCGTATGACGTGAGCGCCATGCGGCACACCAGGTTGTGGGTCGTGTATGCGCCTGCCACACAGGCCTCGTACATTAGCTTATACATTTAAAGTATAAGCAAATTTATAAAAAATTGTATTTTTTTGTTACTTATTTTCTTTTTTTTACGACAAGGACAAAGAATACGCTAGATGGTAAGAGGTACCTTGGCCCTCCTTGGGTAGGCGCGGCATGCGCCACACGATGGCGCGGTGCTGGTGCTCGTACTTGGCCTGTCCTGACGTCACTTCGATTAGAGACTCCTGCAGCGTATCCACGGCACCAAGGAAGCGCTCGATGCCTTTGATCTTGCCCGTGCGTCTACAAACAAATTTAATTGACGCCTAAGATTTGAAGAACAAATTATTTAACGGCTACCATAAAATAGAAACAGGTTTCTTATATTTATTTTTTATTACTTATATATTATTTTTATCATGAGAGCCGAAAATGCATTTAGCATCGATAACAATAAATTTTTTTTACTTATTGAGGGATGATAATCGGAACGTAGATAAGTGTAAATAGATGTTTAGCGGGCACCGGTTTAGCTACCGTGTGTCGGCTAAACCGAGTTGCTGAGTCGGCAGTCTTATTTAACCGCTGTTTAGCAGTGACTTTGTTAAGACTGCCTAACACTTTTGTAGGAGGAAGGCGTGAGGATTAAAGCATTACATTACAACAAACAAAACAGGGTGACGTTTAGACTGCAACTATATGGAATGTTTTATTTGAGACAAATTTCGATATATGTACATAGGTACTTAAAATTAGAGAGGTATCGAGCGGCGTGTACTCCAAACGCTTTCGGTTCTCTCACAGTACACTTAATGCGCACGGCAATAAATTTAACTACCACCTGACATTCCTCGACCGCCATTAAGGAACGGCCGATGAAACACTTATGTAATGCGAATTTGAATAGCGAGTATATTCGCAAGATAGATTTATGTGTGGCGAGACGTGCGCAAGGTGTACCGGTGAGCGGACTTGACGGAGCCGTAGCGAAAGTGCTTCTCGACGCGGAACAGGTAGATCCAGCATTCGGGGATAGGGAAGCGGATGGCGACGTCCTCGCAGGGCACCTGTCCCAACGCGCGCGACGCGAACCCTGGCACTAACACGTCCGCGCGCAGCTCCACCTGCGCACAATACACGACGCACTTTTCAACTTGCTCCCTTGTACTTTCACAAGAAACACTTTCATCCCTGCAGTAATATCATGTTCTGATGGTTAGGAACAAAAACAAATTCTTTTTGATTAAGCCAATCCAATCATCACGTATGGTGCATATTTTAAGATATAAAAAACAAGATTTTTCTTTAAACAAAATATATTGAAGTACAATATTTCAAAGATTGTGTCTCTACTTTACTATAAATCATTAATTTTAAGAGAACTTACAATGTAAAAGCAGATTTTATAATAGAAGGAAGGTAACCTTAATCATACGTGTGTTTGACCTATTCAATCTCAATAAACTTTTATTGCAGATAGGTAATACAGTATTTATTGTCAACAAATTATCGGTCATGAATCGACCGATCATGAAGAGAAATTTTTAGTTACATTGCGTTACCTTGTTGCCCGCGACGCACCAGGCCGCCTTGAGCTGCAGCGGCAGCTCGCGGTTCTTGGGCGGGCGCACGCGGAACCGCATCAGCTCGATGTAGCACGCGTCCGGCGGCTTGAACCTGCAGAGTAAAAATTTAATGCGTTTATATCTTAACCCATCGCGCGATCAGTCCGCCGAGCTCAGGGCTGTCAGCCATTAGCTCACTTGAGTATCTGCGAGTTCGCGAACTCCTGCGGCTGCACGCAGGCGTGAAACTCGGCGTTCTCGACGCGGATCCACTCCTCGGTGGCGACGGGGATGATGTCGTGGCGGCCTACCACCTCGCGCCCCTGCCGTCGCAGGTCATTCAGCCCCACCTCCACATCCGGCATTCCTGTACAAAGGGCATTTTATCAATGTATTTTTAGAAGTCGCTGGGTGCACACATACATTAAAATAAGCTATTAACAGTATTTTACTGCCAATAGCTTATTTGAGTACATTTTTATACACGACGTTTTAGTTTTTCCATCTTTTGCTAAAACATAAAGATTTTCCGGGTTTGATTCACATGCGTATGCCACATAGAGTTGCCCATGGGAAAAACATTTTTTTTTCTAAATGAACGCCTGCAATTGTAAGCATCTGACCTTTAGCTTTATTTATTGTATGCTGCTTTTGTGGGAAACTGCACTCTTATAAACTGAAGTGCCAAATCAATCGGAATTATCTGAATACGGGGAATCCAAACAGTTTCTCCATTTTGCCATTCCAGTAATGATTGTAGCTTGTATAATGTTGTGTCCGAGATGTGTAATTTGTAGCCGTGTACCATAACATAGCCTTGGCGTGTCTAGATTTCTCATTAATAGTACTGGAACACCAACTTTCAGCTTCAACTTATGGGAAGGCACTGCTGATAATTCTAAAGAGTCAGGAAACTCTATAAGGTACGACGTGACGTGTTCAATGTCCATAACATTGTCTACTGAGAGGTATACAAGATAGGCCGACAACATCCTCCTCCACGTCTAACATGATCTGACATGACCATATAAGCGAACTACGCTTATATGGTTAATAATCTCATTAGTCGGTGCCAAAATTGCTCTTTCACACAGCCATTTCCGATTGCCCGTATTTATATGAAGATCGGGATAGAAATTATTTTTTTAGGTCATCTGTTTTTGACAGAACTCACGTCTCAGTGTAATCGTGTTGTTACTGTCTACCCTGCTTGAGAATCATTGTGAAGTTGTACTCGCATATTTGTAGTGAGACAAAACTTTTTTACGTGTACCCATAATACAGATGCTTTCAAACAGGCATTTATTTTATCTACCGGCGTACCCCTAGAGTTAAAAGTATAACCATCCCTCCCATTATACCCTGGTTGCCTTCGATATCTTTCATTGTGCGATGTAGTGCTTCGATTGCTCTTTTGTCGGACATCGTAAATTCATCCCAATCCAACAGCTTACACTGCTGTAGTATTCTTCCGCGCTCACTGCTTTTGGTAATGTTACATACTGGCATTTCCTCATGAGCTAAGTTCAATGGTAATTTTAGAACTGAGTCTGCTGTTCATCCTCCATTAAGTAGCGTAGCAGCTATCCTAAAGAAAGCTACTGCAACAGCAACTCCTTTATCTCTCCGGATTTTGGGTAATATTTAATTTTAATGGTTTTGCCAGTGTCTCCTGGAGCATCCAAAAATACTTTCTTTGCCACTGCCAACTTTTTGAATAACTGTGTCAAAAACTAATCTTTGTTCTGAATTTAAAAGTGGGAGGGATTCTGTTATTTGTTGTATTAAAGAAACAGTATCGTAATCTAAATAAGAAGGGAATCTGAGTAAAAATAGACACCTTCACCATTTTCTAGCAGGACATTGAGGTGTGGGATGGTGGGGTGCCTCTCGTGTAACGGAAATCCTAAGAGCTGCCACACAGCTTCGTTGATGCTAACATAACGACCGGGCTGAGATATGTACGGACTTGATCTATGGGATTAGCAGTCTCTGTGTTTCTGAAATTGAAAATAGCTTGGTCGCTTATATACCTTTATTTATATATTTGCAGATATATTTAATAGCGCGCACTGAACTGCAAGCCTCGACATTTATATGGGCGTTAAATATTTTTGACAAAATAGGCGAATAAGGAACCACCCAACCATTCTCTATAGCAACGTAACTACCTTTTCGGAGTTTTACAGATATCGTCTTACCTCCGCCTGCTGACACCTTTCTACGATACAACGGATAACCGTTATTACTCTGGATAATCTCTTTAATAAGCTTGCGAGGATATTTTTTAGTGCATTTCCCATCCTTCATGCAAGGGCTTTGGGGATTTTCAGGACCGCGTGGACCATGAATCATATTTTTTATCAATAACTTCATGCAGTGACTTGTCATTATCTTTATCCGGTATTTTAGCGCTGGTAATTTTATCTGTTTGATCAGGCCGCAACTTCTCTTTCAACTACACTAGAATATGCACGTGTGGTAGGCCACGCTTTTGCCATTCTGTCTAATACATGAAACACGATACGTTTCCGAATATTTTTTTCTTTGTTAATATCAGTAATTAGCTTTTTAAATTCCAATCTGAAAACTCTCGAGAATTATCTCTATCTTATTAAATATAATAACGATGTAGTTTATCGTGTCTGTCTATCGCACTTTGTCCCGGCAGCAATAGTCATCGACTATTTCAGGCCAACTTGGGTTACAGGTAACCAGAATGCATCCTTAGTCATATGTAATCAAATATGACAAGTTATGGATTTATAACGAAAGCACTGACCGCTGAGGAAGCCGAGGAAGAAGATCCGCACGCGCGCGATCTGCTTGAGCACGCTGCCCTCCGCGTCCTGCTCCACGTGCAGCTCGTCCACCGCCGTCAGCTGCACCTGCGCATACCAGCCCGCGCTCAGTGCTCAACGCTCTAACTACACTAAGCTTTACTGCCCAACAGTCACCTACCTCTCGACATTGGTAATTACCAAGATGGAAGTATTGCCAAGCTTTTTGTAAATGGGAGGTGGATAAATAGAAGGCGAGGAGGAATGGAAAGAATATGTGGGACTTCACTCTATATACAAAGCGCAAAAGCATAAGTATGTACATCACTCCGGTATGTAGTAAAGTCGTGGCACTTATGCGCTCGCTCGTTTGTTTGACTTACTGTCACTGGTTGCACCTAAATCTTAAAATATTGAACTTGATTCCACACGTTGCTCGTTTACATCGCCGCGTTAACAACATCGAGCTACCGAAACTTAACGAATAAAGTCGGCGAGTGCTGGACGAGTTCTTCAGTTACCTCCTCCATCTTGTAGGTGAGTGCGCGGTCGCGGTGCGCGTGCAACCGGAACAGCGCCTCCTCCACACAGCACGAGAATTGCTTTACGTCCTCGTAGTTCAACGAGCCCAGCTTAAACAGCTGCGATACCTGCGCACACGTTCGTTTTCTATATTATAAAGTTGAGGACTTGTGTTTTACAGGTTAATTTCAGTAACATAGCACCACCAGGGATTTCATAAGTACGACCTCTAAAAGACTACGAAAAATTAGCGTCTCTCTGTTGTGACTACGTCTCTTCAAAAATTTTAAAGCATTATTATACTGATATGACAACTTTTAAAAGAGAATATCAAGTTCAGATACCGTTTGCGTAAAATGAACGTGTGTTCAAATCCTGGTGCTTATTCTTACTAAACAACACTCATTATGAAATTGTCGGTGTTGATATTATATAACATATGTAGGTATTCATGAGAAGTTAGTAGCACTATTTATTCACTACTAATGGCGTTGATAAGAATTCAACTCCCATCAGGATTTATATACGATTCTTCTCCCTGCCTTTTACTAACGCTCGTTCTGGAAGAGATGGCGTCTTGTGTGGAAAGTATACAGACCTGCGGCGCATGCTCGACGGGCAGGCCCAGTTTGCGCAGGTCGCTTCCGAACTCCTTGACGCCCTGGTAGTCACCCTGCATGGCGTACGCCGCGAATTGCGACAGCTTGCTAGTGATGCGCTCCGCCTTCGTCACCTGCCCCGGCCTATGCGCACATCATGTTTTTACATATACGTAACACTCACGGTCGGACATTACGGATTTCCACTTTTCGCGATCCTGGCGCACCTCTCCCTTTACACATGTGAGGTGTACACATACATATATAGGTAATATGTATGTGTACACCTCACACCTTATTTCTGAGTTTTACAGAAAAATCAATCAGTGCGGTCCCTCGTCCACTCCCGTGGACAATGCTCTGCTGTGTTATTACCACTACGGGCGTACGGAGGATTTGTGTATATCGTGCAGGGTTCCTTACCAACCTTTTTCTTCGAATGTCATTGATATGAAAAGCAAAAATGAGTGATGCCCGACCTGACTCCAGGGCGTTCCTTGTAGAAGACGTATTGCAGTTTGACCGTGAAAATTTTGCCGAACTGGTCGAATTGCTGGGCGCCCACGTCGGATACGGAGTAGCAGGCCTGCAGCGGCAGCTCCTGTAGCGGCTCCTTGTCCGCCGCGGAGTTTAGCAGCTGTACCGCAGGCGCGTCGCCCTGGTACACCAGCCGCACAAACATCTTCTTCCAGAACCTGCAACACATTTAATGTCTACGTCGAGTCTACGTTGTCAACGTCGAGCTTACTCAGATAGAGTACCGGTGCATGATGGCACAATGTTATCATATATAACCATGTTTTATAAAAAGAACATGGCCATTTGTCAGACCGACTTTTGAATGTTTCTCGTAAATAAAAAGTGGAGGGTTAGTCATTGTCAAGTCATTGACTTAGCCCTCTCTCAGCACCGGACATACTGGCAACAATTCACGACTGTCACGTCATACTCTCGGAGAATACTAATTAATACAGAAGTCAGAAATACAAAAGAGCTAAGTAATTTTTAAATATTATTGCATATTATCTTGTTATAGTGTAAAGCTTCATCGACGATAAGGTGCTATTTTGTTGTTTGTTGTGTTGTGGTTTTATGGTAAATGAAATACTCGTAATGTAATAGAAATGTGTATTTTATCTATAAGCAAATTATTATTAAAAAGGTATTTATTGGAAAAAATAAACGACTGCATCATATCAGCATCGCGTCAATGTACAGCGTATGCTTATAAAAAAAGTAGTAAATAACTTACTATGGACTCGTTTATCAAAGTTGCTGTTACTGAAACTGACTTTTAATAGTTTCGAAACTTTGTACTGAGGAACGTTACAAATGTACCTCTGTCCCGTTATTTTTTTCTTATTGGGCTGTCGGAGGTGCATCTCCCAACCGGGGCCGGTGTAGGTGGTACGCGGGAACTCCTCCAGCGGCATCGACACGTCCTCGTCAAACAGCGGTGTGGGTGGCGTCTCCCCGCCCCCGCCGTCCCCTTCGCCCGACCGTCGCCGCTCTTCCTCTGAAATGTTTTTATAACTTTTAGTATAGATACTAACGTAACTTTTAGTATACCAGGCATGCCTTTTAAGTTCTGTCGTTTCCATATTTCCCGGCAATTTTAAATTTGGAACTGTTCTATATTCGAATGTGTTTAAATTTTGAATCTCAAAACAGTTGAAAGTATTAGGATTAATGCTA
>DWLR01002195.1:0-16048 GCA_018246295.1 Papilio alexanor hazarajatica | reverse complement strand
AAATAAAAAGAAATAAAAAAAAAAAAAAATTATAAAAAAAATACAAAAAAAAAAAAAAAAAAAACACAAACACAACCTAACAAAGTGCATAACAAAAAAGAGATGGTTGAATTACGCCCATTTTGCCATCGACTAATAGATTTAAGGAGCCCGTAAAGAAATTTAAGTTAAATTTAAGTTTCAGTTTAGTCACTGCCAAAATTTCACCTAAAATCTTAGGACGCCCTTAAAATATATGTACTCGATATTTGACCTTTTAGAGCTAAGTGACGGTTCATATGTAGTATTATTATACAGCTGATTAAATAAATAATGAAACATTACTTCGATCGCCACATACTTTTAGTGCGACGGGATTTTTTTTTACCCAATATGTGACAGACTTCTTAAAAGGTTAATATTATCCAAGGATTCTTTATTATTTTTGAGGAGTAAAAAAGAACACATTTTGAAAATCCTGATAATAGGTGTGAATATTAATTTTAAATTTACCAAATTCTATTTTTTATTTTATGCCATCTAGCGACCTAACGAAGCAACATTGTAAAAATTTTACAAGTAAATTTTTTCACCCGCTTTGTAATAAACACGCATCCCGTACAACCGAAGCATCCAGCCTAAGTAGAACCATAATCAGCCCATTAAACAATATATATCGAAGGTCAAGTTACATTGGCAATTTAAAAATGTCTACTTATAACTTTGTATTATCTTTAAACCATCGTCATTTTATACAATTTTTATATTTAAACCATAGTCATTTTATAGAATATCATATGTAGTAAAAAGTTTCATCCCAATCAACTAAATAGTCATTTAAAGCATATTTTTTTTCTGAAGAAATTTTTAAACGTTACGCTTTAAATTGATATAACTTTTTTATTTATGCACCGAATTAGATGAAATAAAAACTAAATCTAACGATTGAAGCTAATTGCTACACATTTGTGAAAACCGCATCCAAATCGGTTAAGCCGTTTCAGAGATTAGCACGCACAATGTAACAGACAGACATACAGACAAAAAGACAAAATTTTTAAAAATCGTTGTATTGAGTTCTGTAGAATTGGTAAATACCTCCTGTTAGTTTTCCTAATTGATTTTCCATGTACAGACACCAATCAGTTACGATTTTATTATATGTATAGATAATATTTAAGGTGAAGATTTTTTTATGAAATAATTCCGTTATATTATTCAGACAGTTTTTGGGAGTTTATTTTCTACATTATTGTAATTGTTCTCTTGGTCTTCTTCTTTTCAAGCATATGGTCGTTCATTGCTGGGAGTAGACCTGCCCCATTGATCGCCACAAAGTTAAGTCTTCCGCCGATATATGCCCTTTTCTCTATAGATTTATAATTTTTGGTTAATAATGGTGTAGCTTTATCCACACACTTCTTCGGTTTGTGTAAGTATATAGTAAAAATAAACAATGGCATATTAAACTAAAAACACAAATCTCTCAGCAGGTTGTCAGTTACAAATGAAAGCCGACGGCTCGAGTCGAACACTCAAGGGACGCCGCCGGCCCTTTCATTTATTTGCAAAGCACCAAATCATGCCTCGCGGTAGGTCGTCTCTTGAAAATAACACGAATAGATAGATTATTTATTATATCACATAACTCTTCTTACTTGAAACGGTTAAAAAAGCTTTAATTCGTAAGACATTATTTCAAAAACATTCAGAAATCCATATTGTTGAAACCCAAAATTAATTTTTATTTATTGACATCTATCGTAGATCTAATTTACTTAAATATTAAAATAAATTCATCTAAAAGAAAAGTAAAAATTTCAAAATAAAAAAAAATCTAGAAATATCATGTAGATACTTACATGTATTTGAACAGTTACTAGTTTTTCATTTCTGCTCGCCAATACAGCTTTACTTGCATAAAAAAATCGGCAGCTAAGCTTTACTTTTAAATTAAACCTTAAAACTCAGACCATAAAGCTCAAATTAATTAAGCAACGCAGAAATAAAAGAACCAAAAATACAACGTTATTTGTAATACTTTCTTACATGCTGCGGATAAACCTATGGCCCGACTGACATGGGTAGCTGGTCCGTACGAGCTTTTAAGCTCTCCAGGGCGGCCATGCAACAGTTGGCCACCCAATGAACGCAAAGTGCGCGCGCTTGCAGTCCGAAAGCTCCATACCCCACCCGTTACATCTCGCACAGATTTGAGTGGAATGGGGTGATGTAGAACCTTAGTTTCACTATTATAATGTCTATTCATTTGCAAAATATGTTATCAAGGATTTTTTTACATCTAAGATTTTATTTTTAATGTTAAAAAGTAGCCGTCATTCCATTTCATAAAGTGAGACAAGGGCTTGTCTCGTCTTAGATACTATGTGACCTGTTATCCTGCGTAGGCGACAAACGCGATTTGACACGCGAAAATATTGAATATAGTTTTAAGAGTATGGTCGCGTCATGTCTCACAGTAAGTATCACGTCGCCTCGCGTCGCGTTTTCTCACGGTTCGCTTCTTATTATCTGTGTATATTAATATAGATATATATAAAATAAAGAAGTTGCGTTTTCAAACATTTCTATATTATGTCTCCCTTCAATTTCCAAATATTTAAGTTACTTCTTCAGTCTTCAGTGAAGAAATTCACTTATATTTAATGAATCCATGAAGCTTGATGGTTGTAATAAATTTGAACAATAAAAATAAATAAATCAAAGTTATTTTGTAAAAATAAAGAAATGGCGTAACCCCGAAAAAAACTATAAGAAATAATATACATGATTTTACTTCCAAGAAAGATATAGACAAGATTCATACGTTACTTGCTTGATTTAAATACAGATAATTAACCGGAAATTGGTGCGAAGACACCGGATGTGCTGCCGTCGCAGCCTCGCGCTAACGCTCGTGCCGCCAATTAACTTTACACGAACTTTCCGCCGGATGTCTAATAAGTCTTGTTCTTATTAGAAATCCGGCGAAGCGAAAGTTTAAAACGATAGTTTCGAAGATTTTTGTTTTTATTGTTACGTATTATTTTAGCTTTAACACAATATAAAACTATCAAAGAACGCAAGTTGATATTAGTATTTTGAATGTGTAACGGTTTGTTATAGAACTGTTGCTGATTTGCCGCACTTTGGGAAAGACTATAGATAAAGGAAAGGAAATAAGGGGAAAAGAAAGCCAACAGCAACCGTCTATCTAATACAACGAAAAAATGCATTCTAATGTTCGCAAAATGTTTAGTATTTCATTCAATTATTATTAGCTTAATAATCAATAAGATTTAGTATCTTAAGCGTATATAATATAAATAATCAAAGAAGCGCTACAGCGTCACATGAGTGAACTACGTAGGCGATAACAAAGACTGCCTTCGCGCTTTCATAGAGCTAACATATTTGAAGTGGAAATAATTTCCCTTTTTCATGAACATTGTACAAATTGATGCTCTGTATTATGTGTATTAAATTCTCCGCTTCGTGAGTCATTGCCGTCCGTCTTCTTTCCATTTCTCCCACTCCTTGTTCTTATCTACTCCCGTACTATTTTCTTCAGAAAATCATTAATGCATCCATAATTCTTCTAATTATAACGGATCATATAATTTACACCACCTTGCTTTCTTAAATTAAATTCGCTAGTTTAAGATAAAATAAATGTAACTCATATTATCTAGATAATGTAGACGTAACTTGAGACTGGTGTTATTAGTGTCGTCACAGAACGTCAGATAATATTAAGATGGATAATAATGGCCTGTCATTTGTGACCGCCCCTTTGTGCTGGCCGCGTCAGGTAGGGTGGTTAGGGCCTCAATTACAACAGTATTCAATCACATTCGGCTTGTCGCTTTGTTGATACCAATTTGATTTGAAATCGGTATTAATCAATAATTGATTAATATGTGTTACAAAGATGATATATTTGTTTAATTTGTACTGGATAAAATGTGAATGTATAGGTAGGTTATCCAGGAGTATAGGCTACATTTTTTTATCCACTTGGAATATTTAAATTCCCTGGCGATGCATGAACTCAAAAGCTATAATTATAACTTATGAACGTTTTCTTTATTCATCTTATTAATAATGAAATAATCTTAATTATTACAGGAGCAGGAGGACCGAGAAACAGTTTTAACGAAAACTATGTGACATTTGACACAAGTTTTGTTTCCGCTCGAATAAAATTGATCAGAAACCTGAATTATATGTTAATCACTAAGCTGTGTTACATTACTAAAAGCTAGGCTTATATGCTCTCAAAGTAGATAGGATAAGATGGCGTAACATCGTTAAGACGAAGGTCACAGATGGAGATGGTCACGATCCTCAAACATGAGGATAATTCGTAGCAAAACGAGTCAAACATTAATTGTATGTAAGCGTAAACAACCCCTTAGTTGGAAACTGCTACCAAGTTGCAGGTTTTACGGACAGGTTATTAAAACACCGCCCAAAGGCTTCTAACGTTACGCCCTGCGCCGTGCGCTGTCCGGTGTAATTACAAGCGACTTTTTGCAACTGACAGGATGTTGGTAACTAAATTATCGAAGCGGAGAGTTGTTGCAAGTAGCTAACGTTGTTATAAAAATCAATGATCCCTAAGTGTTGCATACAGTTGTATGTATGTATAACCGAGTTCGCGGTTCGTACTGCCAAAACTTTAACTTAAACCATGTTATGATCTCAGTTTTTTATAGAGAGAGAAAGGTTGCAACATATTTTATATGAATGTTTCGGGTAGTGTGAACCCGATATTAAGTGATGTGTTCGAAAGATGGTACGCATTAGTTCAGATTAGCCTGTTCACTCTTCTCTTGAAGATTTCATAATAATTGGGCAGAAACTCTGACTCAGCTACTTGTTGCAATTCTAATCATTAAAAATTTGCATTTTGGTTGCAATTTGTTTTTCACTGTTGCAGCGTCTTGCGTGTCCCTTCTCTCGTCTTAGTTTTGACATCAAAAAAATCGAAATAACCTTTTTCACTTATTAACAAAAACAAAAACGACTTCAGATTTATACAAGTTTATTTTTAAGTCATTAAATCATTTGCAACCACGGTACCTACGTCTCATTACAAATACATTAAAACCAAACAGAGCACGTCTTAAATCCAATAGGTAAATTTTTGGTATATCTACGAAACCCAAAGTTCAAGTACGTTCAAAATAAAGTGGACCCCCATTGTGCAAATACTCACCCTGTTAAATTTTTTTTAATCAGTTCATACATTTTTAGGTTCTGATGTAATAAACATGAAAAATAAATGCTAATTGAGAATCTTCTTTTTTGAAGTCGGTTAAAACCAAAATAAATCCATTTATGCATCCTACAAAAGCTTAAAATAAAAAATAAAAAACATTGAAACAATCCATCAAATATGGCGATGACACATTTAGTGTAACCTAAAAGTGTTGTCACTGAACAATCTTAAAACTCCATAACATTGATTTAGATTTTATTCTATTCAGTCAATATTGAGTTTTATAACAACAAACTTTTTTCTTTTCAGTAACATCATAATTAAAATTTAATTTACTTCGATAAAATGTTATGTTTTCTAAAACTAAAATTTACAACTAAATAACAATAACAATATTTTAATCAATAAACTTAAAGTTATGTTAAACTTCTGAAACCTTGAACCGGTAACCTTGAACCAAAGTTTGAGATATCAAAACGAACCTACCCCAAAGGGACTAGTAGGTCAGTGCGGCGGTTATCGATTTACGACCCTTGTACCTTTCTGTGTATACATCGGAACTCACCCTTACGTCTGGCGGCCCCTAGTAAAACGATGAATGCTTTTTAAATGATGTTTTGACACATCCTTTTGATGTTAGAGCAATAAATTACATATCTACCATCACGCCGTGGCTTCGTTCATGTAAATAGATAGACAAAAAAACAGCCCAGTTGACTTGTTGATAGAAGAGCTTTCTTAAAGAACTTTAAAATACGATTCGATCGTTTTGAGTTACTAGGAAACAAATAAATAATTAAATCTTTTGTCTTTGTAACATTAGTATAGATTAATTTTAAGATTTAAGATTAAAAAAGAAGTATGACAACTAAAATACTTTTCAAGTCCCCCAACAAGAATAATATGTACTTTTTAAGTTAATAATATTTTTTTGGAAAGCTTTCCCAATCAATTAATAGTAATTTTGGAGAGCTCTTTATTATAGACTGTTAGAGACTTAGGAAATTTCTTATAAAACCTTATAGCACCGCTTTAACTGTTTTATGAACAGCTATTTCTTTACCAAGACAAGCGAATGTTGGATTAAAATTAGCATGGATATTTTAACTTCTTTACTGTCTTTAAAGTAACCTTCGTTAACCCATGAGGTTAATCGTTTGATTGTGGAAGCAGATTGAATCTTTGAGTGTCATATTTTAACAATTACGCCAAGGCAATTAGCTTTCAAATATTAAGCATTTTGAAGTTTAAATCTAGGTTGGGGTCGCGGATACGCGCCCTCCAAGTATCGGACGGACAGTCGCCATGTCGAGCTTTAAGCACTCAACAACTGACCCTCGCATTTCATTGCAAAATTAACATTGTAATGTACTTTTACAACTCTATAAATTTAGATCGCGACGTAAATTTATATTTCTGAAAGGTACATAATATATTGTCTTCTTAAATGTTTAAATGATTTCGTTTGTAATTTTCATATTTCCTCACTCTTTAAACGCTAGAGATCAATGCAACGATTATACGGTTAATTTTTATTTTGTATTTGCGTTTGTTGGGATTATTTACTATGGCCATTTACGTACAATTTATATATATTTATGTTAAAAATATACTAGTATTTAAGCTAGTATTGTTAACTAACTAGTAAATTGTATTTTAATTCTGTCGATTTTTAGAGAAATCGATCTATTGATAATATTTCAGGTTTAGGTAAGACCTGGCAAAAATAAATATACAATAAGTTTACAGAACAAGAAATTCGTGACGGTTCCATGTTACTTGTGATGATTTATAGAGAGTAGTAATAATTCTATAATCCAATAAATACTTACTTGTAAATATATCCAGATTTTCTTTCCTTTATTCTTACACAAGTTAATAATATATCCTTTAGGAAAATATAATCTTTAGGTTAGGCTAACGAAAACGCAAATAGTGTCTTTTCGTAGGGGATTCCAAACTCAATATAAAATAATCCGCGAACGCCACTATGATTAAGTGCTGTCAATCTGTATTTAAATTTAATAAATCCAAGTTTAAAAAACCGTCTAATTTTATAATTCGAACTAAAATTTAATTGCACCAATGGATTTCGAATATCTTGATTCGGATTCAAGTTTTGAGATTGGACACACTCGAAAACGTGTCCATATTTGGATATCATTTAATGCGCATTACGATCGAATACGCGCAGTGGTACGAGCCAGTCGTCAGTCGAACATCACTGACGTTTCTGCGCGGCAGCTTAAGTAGAGTCATGATGCAAATGGTTGAAGATAATCACATTATATTATAATTTTAACTACATGTATATGTTTATATAGGTATGTATGTATGTATGTCCGTTCCATTGTGACTTCTTTTAACCTAAATACCTGGACTGATTTTTAAGAGTGAGATGTTATTCGATTCGTATTCTTCCCCGGAGTGTCATTGGGTTATAGTCAGTCGGGTTTATTGGTTCTAAAATTAACTATTGTGTGTTGAAATCGTTGTCGTCGATAGTCGGAAATATAAGTGTTTTTAAAGGTGCATTTTCTTTTCTGAACTTTTATCTACAAGAATTTATGTACCGGACGTAATTTTCTTCCACCTAACCTCTACCTATATCAAATGTTGATTGGATGGATCGCTAAGCAGAAAATGAATAAATCGAAACATTGTTATTCTAGCTCATCGATTTCAACTATACAATTTGCTTTCAGCCTTACAACTGAAGGTAGATAATCTCTGGTTGGGGCTTCCAGTAGATACCATAATTCTTGTATATATTCAAAATGTCATCGTCCGAGCTTTTACTGCTTTTTAGATTATTTCAAATCTCCAAGATACTTCGCATCTGTACATATTAGCTGTTGGAATATGCGTCACATATTTAACAAGCAATTCCAACTATTGGCTTTTCTTTCCCATGCCATATTTTTGTTTGATATTACACAACTGTACACTTTGTGCTTCATACAACTGCATGGAATTAACTGTGGATTTTTGTTATGATTAATAAAAAATACACTATTTTTCTCGTTGTGTGCTCATTTATATCTATTTAGCAATATTATAAAAATATCTTCGATAGAAATAATTCTACGAGAAAAAGCATGCAAACCCTAAATATGACTAAAATATAAAATCCAAGAAGAAATACGACGGAGTTATTTAACAATAAATAATCATATTGCGTTTTCGGTGTTGTGAATGTTTGCGTTAGTAATTTTACATCAAGTAAGCCACTGCCGCCACAAGATTACCCCCTTAAATCAAAGTGTTGAAGATGAGGTATAGGTCACCCCTGCCCTGATGATGAGCCGATACTTCATAAAGACAAGGAGAAATCATTGGAGCCCGAAAGCCAAGGCTTACATATCATAATGATAGGAATAGATCTGCATATGTTCAGTGAATATACCTATATACAGACTGATGATTATAACGGTAAATGTTTTGAAAACATGGAAAATGTACACGCGATTTAAAAGATTGCCCGTACTTTGCATTCAAAGTCCTCATTTAATTAAGTCCAGGTTAATTAACAAAGCAAATATAAAAATGAAAATGGTTCCAGACAAAGGATAGCCAACAAAGGCGAATGAAGTATTTTATTAATACCGCTTATATACTCGTACATACCAGGTATGCTCACGCACACAAAGATATTGTTGTTAACAACGTACTCCCTTTCCATAAATCATTGCAAACTGTAATGGTAGGAGGTAGTTTTCGAATCAGGGTGCGTACTGCCCTCGCATTGGGCGGGTATCTGTTGCTTCCGCCCTAAACTCAGTCGCCCAGCAGAAGTTGGCGGTGGCGGACGTGCCGGATGTTGCAGAGCCGGAGCAATAACCGCTTCGGCTCTGCAACATTCGTGTGGAAAATGTAGCAATTTCTATGTTTTTTAAACGTTATTTTGCAACATACCGTTAAATTTATTCTGAATATTTTTTTTAATAGCATATTTGCAAATAAATGTTAACAAAATTAATTCAATCAAATGTGACGTATCTGCAACACATGAAGTTCCGGTTCCCATAAAACGTAAGTACCTATTTCAATTTTTTATTTATTCTAAGAGTATTTTATTATCATAATCAAAGAGATCGGACGATAAAGGATCGACCATTAATTTGAATGATCAAAATTAAAAATGTTTATATGTGCCGTATATTGTAACTATTAATTATTAAGGATTCATACATTTCGATTGTTGTTAATCCAATTATTTAATGGAAATATATAAAAAAAACATGCGTATCAAAATTATCCGAAGAAGAAAAATCGCAAGAGGTATGTATGTAGTCTATAATAATCGCACTTACAAAGTGATTTCCAAATAATGAGACGTGACACCGTTATCATCGTTATGTCAAAGATGATGGTAAGATTCTATAGTAATTATTGTCTAAATTCCCGCACATCCTGGGTATACAAGAATATAGTAAAAGAGAAAAAGGGTTGTTTGCGAAAAAAAAAAATCTGTCAATCCAGGATCGACCAAAACATCTTAAGAAAACTTAAGGACTGTAACAGATATCAGACCATAAAATGATTGCTTTGTTTGCAGGGAAGCAGATTGCAGAGGTCGATATGCCAAAAGCTGGAATTAATTTGCTACAGCAAGGAAAATATTGGTTAGGGTATCATATTTGCCAGATTCACTCAACTCTCTAATCTGCAAGCAAGAAACAAAAAAAAATTGGATGTAATAACACAGGTTGTATTAGTTTAATTTTTCCAGCATCCATTTAACGTCAACAACCATTCAAAGAAAAAGGAAGATTTTAGATGAAAATCTGTACGAACTAATAATTTTTAACTGTTAACATTTTGATTTGCCCATCGCTTTTGTCAACATGTTTTTTTTTTGTTATGTATATTAATATTCTAGTCATAGATCTATTCAATAGAGAATTAGTATCTGGAGAATCCCTTGCTGTTTAATAGAAGTTTGTTTATTACTAAGAAGTAACAATATATAATATATATAAATCGTGGCTCTAATAATAAAGACTAAACCATGAAAAGGCGAACAAATATTGACACTACATCTATCGATTCCATTGTTATAAATAAATAAAAAAAATTGCCATTTAAAATTGTCTGTAATAAAGCGAGTACTATTCTATACAGTTTAATAAATTTTCAGTAAACCATTTTCAACATACTTTTGAAAATTTCAATTAATCGGAAATTAATTTTAGTCTAATTTCCATATTTCTGTTTCATTTTCTTATTTTTTTTTTTCATAATCAATCAATAAATCATTTACCTCGTGTTTACTTTCAATTGACTTGGCTTAAAAATTCAAATCATAAAATTAATGGATTAAGCTTTAAATTTAGTAGCTTTCATAGTTATTTTCTTAATTATAAAAAGTACATAATTAGTAAATTATGGCCATTAAAATCATTGAAATTATCGCTTCAGTATACAAAACTTAATAAAGCCACTTTTTGTTGTATTATATTTTTATACACAGTTCAGGCGTCAGATTTGAAATATTCTCACTTTCTCTACGATCTCTTTGTAAGAAATATAATTTTTAAAGATAGGGACACGTCAAAGAGCGTTCTCTTCATATAACACACATATCATTCATAAAAGTTATCGTTTAATGTAAATCTAAAATAGTATTAGATTTAAGAATCGATAAACTTATGGATACGAATGTGACAAATGCATGTATGTATGAAAGGAATTAAGTGAATGTATGTATGAAGGATTGAAAAGAATGTATGTAGAGAATGAAGTGAATGTATTTATGAGGGAATGAAACGAATGTATGTATGAAGGGAATGAAGTGAATGTAAGAATGACTGAATGGCTCAGAATTTTAAAATGTTTCTAGATTTTATTGTAATACTTAAAATATAGAACGTCCATTATGTCATAGATTGTTTAATAATTAATAAAACACTTAAAAAGTGTAGTAGAAGTATTTAATAATAAGCCATACGTTTATAACTGATTATCTTTCGCAAGAGTAGGTTCAATGTCAATGACCTCCGGGGTCTGTACATATATGTCGTTATCCCTCGCTTTTAGTATAAAATAGCTCTAAAATCTATCATAATTAGTCTAATGATTTACCTTCTTATAATATCACGTCACATACACAAAGTTCAAATTCTTCAAAAACTTTTGTCTGGCTGTAAAAATAAAATAAATTTATAAGCACTAAGTTAATACTAGCTGTGAGCGGTTTCACCCACGCGCCATAACATTGTCGTTAAGAGCATAGGTTCTGTATTAGACCACCCAATTATTAGGGAAGGTATAGACCTTCCCAAATAATTGGGCTGTCTAATACAAAAAGACTTTTTCAAATCCGATTCATAGCTCCTGAGATTAGCGCGTTCAATTCATGAAATAAAATCATCAAAAAGCCTCTTCTATCACCGCGAAATGGAATCACAATTATATAGATGGTACCGGTTACTGAAAACGTAATAAAATCATCAAAAAGCCTCTTCTATCACCGCGTATTAGAATCACAATTATATAGATGGTACCGGTTACTAAAAACGTATATTTAATGTTACTTAAATATTTCTCACTAGTAATTTAGTTGTAAATGCATGTTAGCCTTCTTTTTATTAATTGCTTCCCCTCCCTCTATTCAATCTATAGTAAAGTTAAAACATTTTTAAAATTCAAATAATAACTAAGGAAAATATTACATTGTTCAATTCATATCATCAGAAAGAGTTATGTTGATAATTAAAAAGCTATGGTGCAATTACGATACAGCGCAGCTTTCAAGCCACGAGAATTTTAATTAATACAAATTTGTTGTTAAATTGCGATGGCAACCATCAGCCAAAATTAGATCTGGAATTGTAGCAACTCAAAAAAAAAAAACTCAAATAATGCAAAAACATTTAACATAAAATTGGTTTAACACTTTCCTTAAAACCTTGGACAATGGGGGAAGGAGTTGCATACAATGTAGAAATTCAGTTTTCTTCATAACCTTAGTCATTGTAAATAAGCAAATGAATAAATTAGCAAAATTAAAAAAAAAACGTTGCTAGATGATTTCCATTACTTTTAGTTGAAGTAAATAAATCCCGAGGCTTGTACACATATTTCAATATCCCACTGATAAAGTATAAGTTAAAATAACATAGCTTTAAAACTGTAGCGATAAATCGGTAAGATATTTGAAATTAAAATATCATCATATGTACATCTAAAAGAACAAGACCATCAAATAAATTAATTATTAGTATCGTAATGTCCTCAAGCCCTCATTCCAATAGGCCTAATCCCAAATCCCTTCCTCTTTCCCCTTCCCATATTTTCCTTTTCTCCTTTCCTTGTCCAGTCCCTGCTTTTTCAACCTGCAGTTTGGCAAGACAACTTTACGGAATGTTGAAGATGTCTATGTATAATCAGAATGAAGTAAATTTATGTATGAGGGAACGAAGCGAATGTATCATGGGAATGAAGTGAATGTATGTATGATGGAATGAAGTGAATTGATGTATGAGGGAACAAGCGAATGTATAAATGGAATGAAGTGAATGTGCGAATGTATGAATGGCACATGATTTTAAAATATTAGTAGCTTTTATTTAATTATGTCACACATTATTCAATAATAGATAAGGCACTAAAAGTGTAGTAGAAGTATTTAATAATAAGTAATACGTTTGTAACTGATTATCTTATGTAACAGTGCGTTAAATATCAATTGATTTAGTGGTCTGTCCTTATAGTTTTAGTTCTACATTCTGTACACATAGTGTTTGATTTCCCATTTCTCACCTTCTTCCATAAAAAAAAAATCCTAGCAAAATTTTACATCACATTGTAGAAGTTCTATTTTCGGTAATAATAACTAGATACATAAAATTGTAAAATTGTGAAAGAGACCAAAATATTGAATGAGTTTATTAGAATAAAATGACAACAATTCCGAGGTATGTACATATATTTCAATATTCCTCGGATATAGGATATACAGGATAGGTTAATATCATATAGTTTTTAAAACAATAAGGACTACTGACCTTCAAATAGCAATATTAGTGTCCTTGTCGCAATTTCCTTAAACCCTTGTTCCTATACACCTAATCCCAATCCTCTTCCCATCCTTTTATCCTTTTCCTTCCCCCCCCCCATTCTTCTGAACATCCTCAACGTTGCTAAGGCATCTGTAACTCTTTGGAGTGTTGCAGATGTCTATGGTTAACACTTTCATCACATGAATGAATGCTCCCTCCATCCACCTCTTTCGATAAAATTATTCTAGTATAAAATATATTTTAGACAATAATAAATAATTATAATTATACGATTGTATTTCACGGGAGACAACATGTTTTAACGCGTAAAGCTGGTTAACCAAAGCATTTACAGCTTTGTTGGATAACACCTTCGAGCGCATATGTATACTAGTGCCAGTAAATTTTCGTTACCTCATTAATTTAGTTCACGATCTAATCGCAGCACGTACTCACTCATAGCTGAAGTAGACTCGTTATTTTAAAACTGTTGTTCTAAAAATATTCAGTTTTTTTTTTGGATTAATTTATCGCTTCAAAATATTTTTTTTTTTAAATTCAACTTCAAATTAGTATTACTAAAAACAAAAATCGTAAGAATTCATCTCTACCCTATTAGATTTAAATTTATGGGAAATGGAAATGTGATCTTCTATGTGTGAATCTTTTATGTTCGTCAAATATTTTATTTAAAAAAAAATAGTAAGTAAAAAATTGCATTTTTGGTAAAATCATTGTACGTTCAACTAGGATTAAAGTTGCTACTAATCAAATTTAATTTGACTTAGCGTAGAGAAATAGTCTCTATAAGGGCGAAAAACACGTGCTGTGAATAATTTTAGTGTATTTAAACAAGTGTAATAATTCATTATAGACATATCATGTGAAATCATGAAAAACTATACGGTATTGAATTAGAATAAGTATTATATGTATGTCTCAGGCGCCCTCTTGCGTTTTTTCGCCGTACGGCACAAGAAGTCAAGATTTGTAAGGAAGAATAAAAACCCGTGTTGTTTTCCAATATCATCGGAATTGATGTACTCTATACGATACAAAAAGACGGTTAACGCCCCAGCTGTGGCTTATAACACACGATTTACCGCAAGTCGCCGCAAAATAGCGAATCATCTTTCTGTAACACATCTTATAGTAATTCCAATGATACAGATATAAGACAAAGAAGACATATTGTTTTTTATTTTTCATGCGTTCTTCGCCGCAGGTCCAAAGACGCAAGAGGGCGCTAGTGGACGTTACACACGTAATGAATCTTGGTTCCACGTTTGTGACGCCAAGAGCAATTATGTGTTTAGAATAGTAGATTAAGGTACCTACATAATGTAAAAACGCACTTCAAAAAATAACACGCCCAGATACTCCGTAGTTAGAAATAAATCAGCAAATTCCGAAGATTGTGCCATATATTTAGATATACTTCGGAACTAGTATAAGCTAGTAGTAAGATCTGCTGTAGTCTAGTAGTTTACATTTAATCTGTAATCCAAAACGGACACATTTAATTTTCATCAGAGCATGTATTTTTTTTTTTAATTTGGAGAAACAAATTAGAAAAGTAGTAAATATTTCTGTGAATTATGAAACCTGGAATGTACCACGACACCTTTTTACCACTAAATCGTAGTGTACAATTGAGTTCCGAATTGCATGGAAGCTGCCATCTTGTTTTGTATGTAGTGTTATAACAACCTAGCCTTGAGTGGTTTTTATGTAATTACTAAGACAACTTAACGACTTGTGTCTTTTGTATATTATTGCTACGAGAACTTACTATCTTGAAGTATTTGCAATTGCTACAACTTATCACCTTGAAGCGTTTATAATTGCAACAACTTACACTCTTGTGTCGTTTGTAAGTTATTGCTACGGCAATTTACCATCTTGTTTGGTTTGAATGTAATTGCTACGACAACTTACTATCTTAAAGCTTTCGTATGTAATTGTTACGACATCTGACCATCTTGTGTCTTTTATATGTAATTGCTACAATAATGGTAATACCACAAGATGGTAATCGTTTGTATATACTTGCTACAAAAACGCTAACATTTTACCATCTTGGAGCGTGGGTATGTAATCTTACCAATTTATGTATTTTTATATACAACTCGAAAATTGTTTATAAATAAACTAACTATTAAACAGCATGGGATTATAAAATTCAAGTCAAGTAGAAATAGAAGATAAGCTTAAGAAATTTAAAGTATTAGTAATTTTTTTTTATTTCGTTAATATGCTGTTCTTAGTTCACAAGTTGAATAATAAACATTCAAAATTATTGTTACTAATATTGAGTACACGCTTTATGTTGTGTACACGCTTTATGTTAAATAAACAATTTTATCATGCGAATACCCACTATCGTAAAACTGTTGTTTTATTTACAATTAAGTTTCGATTCGATAGTTATAAATATTTCATTTGTAATCATTTATTCATAAATTAATCGTTATGTTCCGCGAATATAATATAACAATTTGTATAAGTTTAATAAATGTTGTAAATTCAGATATTCTTTTATTTACCAAACATATAAGTCCTGTTTTTTAGTCCATTACATTTTTAAGCACTAGTGACATAATGGCGGCCATATTACTTTTGTTTTAATTTATGTAACAATTGTATTGTGCCAAATAAATAAAGGTTAGCCGTAACGGGATGCCGACAGTTGTGAAACATTTAAGTGAAATTTCGGATTCCTAATTATTTTACAACCACTAAAATACAGGGTGGCCCATAAGTCCTTTGAATAAAACGAACAGGGCGCGCGTGAGCGGTGCAGGGGAAGCGGGGGGAGTAACTTCGGTTTCTGGGAATTTAG
>DWLR01002194.1:0-16048 GCA_018246295.1 Papilio alexanor hazarajatica | reverse complement strand
GAAATACTTCTAAAGTATTATATACTTCTAAATACTCGATACTCGTTCGTTTGGTGAGTATTCCGTCTTACGCATACGACAGATCTTTTATAATATGAAATTACAATATTACATTTTTCTCCCATATAATATTCTTATGTCTTATTACATACAAACTGCAAAACACTTCTAAAATACCAAATACTTCTACAATACAAAATATTTTCAGAATAGACAATATTTCACGGTTACGAAATTATTATAAAAATTAAATACTTCTAAATACTTGATACTTGTTCCTTTGGTCCCATAAAACTCCATACTTAGAAGTATTGAGGGAAACCTAGTATCAAAACCTGTTCCAGTATATACGTCCCACCTCTACAATCAACCAAACCATAACTTACGATTGCGATATTGCGCCGGCGTGTTCGTATTGAAAGAAAATTAGCACACGTGTTTCGGTATTAAGACTATTTATAGTTAAGTTTGAATACTTTTTGTTTATATTTAAGTTTAGAATCATTAAAAAAGGTAAGTATTCTACATCAGTGGCAACAACTGCACCACGTTTTCACGTTATTACACTTGGGGTTAACACCAATATATGTATTCGCACATTACCGTAGCGTTCCTGCAATGACTGAGGAAAAAGAAGTAGCAACTGAAACCAACGGTCAAGAAAATGATAAAGAAAATAATTCCGAAGAAGAAACTAATGTAGAAAGTGCCATCATTCGACAAGTTGAATACTATTTCAGTACGTAAAATACATAGTGAATTTCTATTAACTTAATTTAACTTTCTTATAAACGATTCAGAATTTTATTCCCAGGGTAGCATATGTTATGTTCTTGTGTATAGAATATGATCCATCTTCACATGTCATTAATTATATATATAAAACAATTTTGTACAATTTTAACACAGGTGATGTCAATCTGCCGCGGGATAAGTTTTTACGGGAACAAGTTACTTTGGATGATGGCTGGGTGCCGCTCGATGTTCTTACAAAATTCAACAGGCTTGCCAAACTCAGTATGGACACAGAGCTCATTGCAAATGCCCTCGCCAAATCAACATCTGGTCTCCTTGAGGTTTATATGAATATTTAGTCTTAATTTAACTTCATCATTTAACTCTTTAATTATTTAGTATTAAGTTATGCATAAGAATTGTTATATATATATATTAAATAAATTAATATATATAAATTAATGCTATAGTGCAGGCAGATGTTATTCATTGTTCAGTCTGTTAATTTCATGCCAAAGCTGCTATGAATAATGATCAGAATTTTGACACATTTTCATATATATAGATTTCAGATGATAACAAGAAAGTAAGACGAAATCCCGAGTTGCCAATACCGGAGATGAATGAGGAGCGCCGTAAAGAAATGATGGCAAGAACTATCTATGCCAAGGGTTTTCCTAAAGATTCAACTCTGGATGACCTTTTGAAGTTCTTTAAAGACTATGAAGGTGTTGAAAATATTATAATGAGAAGGTACCAAGATAGACAGACAAAGAAAAGACATTTCAAGGGATCAGTATTTGCCACTTTTAAGACTAAAGAACTGGTATGTCTTTATATTATTAACAAAAGATTTTGATGTGGAAAAGTCCAATAATTAAGTTAAATCTTAACCCTAATACTTGCTCGTAATTTTTTAGTTCAAACACGAAAAAATGATTAAATTACTGAAAAATTGTTAAATGTAGAAAGAATTAATTCTAAGTATTTTAAATGTCATAAATGTTATTTTCTCAAACCTAATAAAGGGAGTAGTGTAACAATCATTTTTCATTATTTCTATAATTTTTCAGGCCGATAAATTTATGGAGAACAAAGGTCTCAAGCACAATGATACCGAACTGCTTATTCTTTGGCAAGACAATTATCTACAGATGAAGCAAGAGGAACATGCAGCCAAAAAAGAACATAAAAACAAGAAAAATAAACAAAAAGATGTGAGTACCTTAAATTACAAGTTTTCTTTCGATCGCTAATCAAATAAACAAAACACTTATTTTAAAAACTGGATAATGTTTGGAAGATCTTTCTTATTCTTGCTTATTTACTGATAAAGATCTTAAGGATTGAATTAAATCATCATCATATCCTTGCCCTTTTCCCACTTGCATTGGGTCAACACGATATTTACTACTTTGCTATTTATCCCGAACTCTACTGTAGTTCATATTGTAACTGGTTTTGGCTAAAGTTTTACGGCCGGCCGCCTGCTTGGCGCCAACTCTCATTGGGAATTTACTAGGTATTAAATATGACATTATGAAAAAGTTTTGAATTAAATTTAAACAAGAAATGAGTTGTTACTCAGACTACAGTTGATAGAAAGGTGTGGAAACAGGAAACGTACAATCCAATTACACAGGAACAGAAAACAGAGTGGGAGAATATTGAGTCTAGTATTTCCCTGTGGCTATACTTTGAAAATGGGAGAAATTCAAAATGAAAGTTATAAGCTGTATATAAATTAATATATATGTACATGTTGTATAAAGTTTTCTATGTTGCAGGAGAAAAAAGAAGAAAAGGACGAATTCAAACTCCCAACTGGCACTGTATTGCATTTCAAGCAAGAAAATGAAAAAATGACCAGAGAAAATATTCGAGATGCTTTAGTTGCATTAGGTAATACTTTGTTTTTAGGGTTCAAAAATGCTTTTATAAAATGTATATATGTATACTGGAGAAAAAGTAATGATAATTTTCTATTTTTATAAGGAGTAGTAATGACACATCAAACAGACAATATTCAGTATAAACTTGCAGGCTAGTGAGATTATAAGTGATAATGTTTACAATCTGACAGTGACATTGATTCAACAAAATACGTTTATAATATTTATGTGTCTAATGTTGATAATACATATGTTGTTATCAGGTGCGGAAATAGCTTTTATAAGTTATAAAGTAGGTGAGAAAGAAGGTTGGGTGCGTCTCACAAAAGAGGACACTGCTAAAGTGGTAGCTGAGAAGATACCAGACGGAAAACTAACGATTGAAGAAACTGAAGTTGTTTTCAAAGTTCTAGAAGGTGACGAAGAGAAGGCATATTTAGATAAAACAATCGAAGAGATGTCAAAACGTCGCAAGAACCAGAAAAACTTCAAACAGAACAAAGGAAAGAACAATAAAGGAAAACAGAACAGGAAACGTAAACAGGACAACCACAGTGATGCACCACCCACTAAAGTCAAGGCTGATAGTTAGGACTTTGTACTAAATTCATTAAATATATATCCTAAGGTTCCTTCCATATTTGAAAGTAAAATTATTTCAATATATTGCCTGTACATTACAATAAACCTATGGTTTAAGTAATTATAACTTTGCAGGGAATTATTGCATGTGATTATCAATTCAAAACATTATAGTCGGATAGTTGTGTGCAATTTTCCAAAGTTATTTGCGATATTAAATTTGTTTAATAGTAAAACAACTATGCTGTTTGTTTCGTTGCTCTAGAAATACAGGAAAAACAGAAGGTTCAATTGATCGAGGTGGACTTCAGAATCATCACTGTGTAATACGGTTAGATGATTAATTATATAACTTAACAGTTGATACGTGTTGCATTAACCCATTCGCTACCAACTGTCAAACATATGTGACAGCAGTTTCTTACCACAGCCCAATGACATATATGTGACAGACGTGTTTGATCAACTTACTAAGGCATGTTTAATTATGTGTATTGGGCAATACTGTTAAGTTCTACAACAGTAAAATGCTTAAAGAGTGTGCTTGATCTGCCCTCGCATGGGATTATTTAAAACATGTGCAGCAGTTATATAGGTGAGTTCAGCAGAGCAAAAAAATATCATATTGAAAACATGTATTTATATATATGTTTTTTTTCTCCCATAATCCATTTTTCCTTATTGAATGTGACACATATATATAACACGGGCTACAAGGTTAAGTTTTATCTATAGCCTCGCATCACACATTTGTCAATTTGAGAGAATTGTTTGTTTGAATATTTTTTTTCTTTTAGATTGTTCTAAATACACCTACGTTAAATTTATTCTAATTGGTTTCATATAATCATGAAAAAAGTTTTGGACTGTGGTGACAATTTTGTCCAGGAGACCCTGATAGCGATTGGTTTAAGCGAATGTAATCTATACAAATTAATATTATACATGTAACCATAAGCTACAGTTGTTAGAATTCATTTGAGGAACTAAGCTCCTCTGTAATCTGCTAAATTTGTAATATTAAAATTACTTTCTAAATATAGTGTTTTTTTTATTTTGGTGATTATATATATATATATATAATATTCACCAGTTACAGACAAATGGCCTATTGTAAAGTGTTGCAAATACCCAGTTTCAATCATTTAATCTACACATATAATAAAATCGTAACTGATCGGTGTCTGTATATGGAAAATAAATTAGCAAAACTATTCCAGGTTTACTATTACAGTATTTACCAATGCTAAAGAACGTAAAAGAACGATTTTTAAAATTTTTGTCTGTTACATTGTGCGCGTTAATCTCTGAAACGGCTTAACCGATTTGGATGCGGTTTTCACCAATGTGTAGTAATTAGCTTCAATTGTTTGATTAAGTATTTTATTTCATCTAAATCGGTGCATAAATAAAAAAGTTATATCAATTTAAAGTCATGTTAAACATTTCTTCAGAAAAAATGCTATGAAATGACTATTTACTTGATAGGGATGAAAGTTCAGTTTACTATATATGATATTCTATAAAATGAAGATACTATAAAGTTAAAAATTTACATTTTGAGATTGCCGATGTAACTTGACCTTCAATCTATTGTCAAATGGGCTGATCATGGTTCTACTTAGGCTGGACGCTTCGGTTGTACGGGATTGCGTGTTTATTACAAAGCGGGTCAAAAACTAACTTTTAATTTTTTTTCAATGTTGCTTTGTTAGGTCGCTAAATGGCATAAAATAATAAAAAATAGGACTTAGTACATTTAAAAATTTATATTCACACCTGTTATCAGGATTATCAAAATGTGTTCTTTTTACTCCTCAAAAATAATAAAGTATCCTTGGATAATCTTAATGTTTTAAGAAGTTTGTCACATATTGGGTAAAAAAAAATCCGTCTCACTTAAAGTATGTAGCGATTTAAGTAAAATTTGATTACTTATTTAATCAACTGTAAATAATGCTACATCTGAACCGTCACTTAGCTCTAAAAGGTCATGTCGAGGTCAAAAATCTTTTAAGGGCGTCCTAAGATTTTAGGTGACATTTTGGCAGTGATTAACTGACTCTTAAATTTCACTTAAATTTCTTTACGGGCTCCTTAAATCTTTTAGTCGATGGCAAAAATGGGCGCAATTCAAGATTTTTTTTGTTATACACTTTGTTAGGTTGTGTTTTTGTTTCTTTTTTTCTGGCAATGAAATGATTATTTATTTTCTTTTTATTTATTTAGGTTAGGTAATACTTAATTTAAAAAATAACTGAATATATAAGTTAGTTACTTTTTCTTTCTTCGTAATCCCTACTAATATTATAAATACGAAGGTAGCTCTGTCTGTCTGTCTGTCTGTCTATTTGTACGCTTTTACGACTAAATCACTCAACCGATTTTGAGGAAATTTGGTAAAACGATAGATTTGACCTTAGGAAAGGAAATATGCTACATTATATTGCGAAAAAAAGGGTTGAAGAGGTAGGGGGGGGGGGGTTCGTAAAACCTACGTAACCGATCATCATTAAACTTTGTACACATATTCTTTAAGGTATTGGGAAGGATATAGGATAGTACTATTATAAAATATACATACTAGTACTGTTACAAAAAAAAAGGAGGTTAAAAAAATCATCATATTATAAATGCGAATGTTTGGATGGACGTTTGTCACCATGTAACTCCACACCCGCTAAACAGATCTGGACGAAATTTGGCACAAAGATAGATTATGATTTGATTATAGAAAAATGTATGGTTTCCGCGGAACGTTTTTCACCCATATATATGTATATGTTTACATATAGATACACCTATACTGAATTCCACGCGGACGAAGTTGCGGGCAACAGCTAGTTTTAAATATATGCTGCGATGGTATTGTCACGCATAGAGGTAATTTAGCGCAGTTTTCCCTTTACGGTTGAAGACGAGAAGCAGACCTAAAACAAGTAAGTCAGCCGTCCATTAACGCCGGCGTTATGAGAGTTGGACTTATAATCGATTTTGTGTTTCGCTCTTCATGGCAAAGTATTCGAATTTGTAAGCAGTTACACAACTAAATATTAAGTGGGACTTTTAATTTGGCATCATTTTAGTTTTTCGTAGATTTTTTTCACTTACTACTTATTTTTAATCACATTACCATGATCTTCCACTTATATGGATGTGATAAGTTAATGTTAAATTAATTTTTAATTAAAAGACATTTTAAAATATGGCTAAGTTTCATGTCATGTAAACAAGTCCAACATTTTCATTCAACATTCGACATTCAATTTTTCAGTTTAAGTTTATTAATACTTCGATAATCGATTTCTTGATTTACCTGTGTTAAAAATTCGAATTATAATTTTAGGACATGATAAAGGGTGGCATTTGCAGTTTTAATAAATGGCGGACTTGTTTTGATTTCAAAATGTCTAAAATTCGTACTGTGTATGATTCGTGTATGAAAAAGTTTTATTTTTTGTCTCAAAAATTAATAACGTTCGCACGTTAAGACATTTGTGTTGATAATAATGTAAATTGATTTCATTTTCAATCATTTTAAAATGTATAGTGAAAGTGCACAAATTTCTGCTGTCATAGAATTTTATTAAGATGATATCCGTATTATACCCGAGAGGGTAGTTCTTCCCGATTGGAGTACAGTCATTCCGGCTTGAAGGGATTATTTTTATAGATATTCGTCATTATTGAAGATAAAACCATGAAACTTTATAATTATAGGAGCTTGATCAGAAATAAATTAATTTTTTTTTTCTAGAGTTTTTGAAAATTTGACCTTTATGAAATAGGGGATGAAAGTTTTTATAGAAGTTTAAATAAAGTCACGCTTTCACAGCTAACCTCGGAACCGATTTCAATAAAATTCGGTATTTAGACTTTGAAAAAGAACATAGGCTACGTGTTATTGCGAAAAGAAGCTTAAAGAGGCTTAAATAGGGGTTTAAAGTTTGTATGGAAAATTGTCACTGTCGGAGATAAATTCTAAAACTTTGTATTTATTACTCACACATTAAGAACTTCTAGATTTAGAAATGATGAACGACCATTTAAAAAATAATGTTTTTATTTATTTTATTATAACGTATAACAAGTGAGAGTGACAGACAGATATAGGGTACAAATTGTAAATGTCAATTTGACAACTGACAGTAGCCGCAACTTAGCTTATAATTTTAATTATTGTATTTATGATAATTGTACTGTTTTAAAACTTTAAGACAAAGTGATATTTCTTTGATTCCTTTTAAACCGATAATGTTCTTAATATAAAAAAAATGAAGACGGATCCTGAATCAAGCAGTGAATCGGATAATCCCGTAGTCACCGGCGATGTGATAGGAGACACTGCGTATAGCGAGCGCTTTGTATTAAAAATTTTGTTAAAATTAGCGAACTTGGACTCCTTGAAAGATGAGATAAACGAAAAAGCTTTTGAAGATGATATCTGTACACTGTGGGATATGACCGCAGAAAGGGACGTTGTGTTATTTCTTTTAAAACATAAGGTTTTGAATCTTTTTAATTTTGCATTACCTACTATAGAATCACCACGTTACATTGAGATTTTTGTCGGTATAATAGGAAACATGTGCTGTCAGAATGAAGCAGTGAAGACACTAATAAATATGGACGATTTTCTGTGTTTACTATTAGATTACATTAAGACAGATGATAGTTTCATACTGATACAACTGCTGCGTTTGGTGAGCTCTGCGTTATCTTCTACAGTTAATGATGATATAGGAACGTGGATAAGCATGTTTGATAAAGTTAGCTATTCTGATTCCTTGTATTATATCTTCAAAAACTCATCTAATAAACAGCTTTTAGTGACAGCGTTAGAGAACTTAAATACGATTTGTTCATACTGTAACATACAAAAATTTAGGGTTCAATATTTTGAACATTTTGTTTGCAAAGAAGCGCTAACTTCATTGACAACAGCTTTCACGGAGCTTATTGTTACACAAAAAGAAAGCTCTTCAAAGGATGAATTGGAAAGAGTTATTGTCATTAGTTTACAGATGACATTAGATATGGTTAGTTTTGAAAAACCTACAGAAATATTTGATGATTGTAATGAAAATGTAGCGACAATAGTGAGTACTGTATTAAAATATTATGAAGCAAAACTTGTAGATGAAAAGGAAATTGATTCCGATCTGGTAGACCTATTGGACTGCATCAATAATATTGTAGGCATTGTTCCCATCGGTGAAGAATATGAACCTGAGAAATACTTTAACACTTGTTACAGTATGTGGAAAGCTTTGAAATCCATAACAAATGTTAATCAAAATGGTGATAGCAACTTTGAAGAAGTGGATAAAGAAGAGTTTCAAGAATTTGTTAAAAATATGAAGCCACCATTAAGTGTTCTAATGTGTAAATATATGCAGCAATGTTCACAGGAATATTTATTTAAAATATTGGATAAAGTTGGCAATAACAGTAAGGACATATTAATGTCACTTATAGATTTAGATGTCAAAGTCTCCGTGTCCAATAGGATTTTTGATTATAAAACAAGAATAAATGAGAGAGAATCTAAATTAGATTCATAATCGTTTTTTGTCTTTTATTATAGCCTATTTGGAAATTAAATTTATATAAAATAATCAACATTATGTAAATAAGACAGAAAGTAGTTATAAATAGTTATTCTTATCTTTTAACTTAAAATACTTTACTTTACTACTTATATATACTTTAACTTCTTAGAATTGATCTGAGGGAGTCAGGAAAATGTCCTAAACTAAATCAATCCCACGTTCTACGCCGCAAAATGTTTTGATTAAAATTGCGGGTGCATACCTTGTTTTTTGGATGAATATGACAGACTGAGGCGAGACAAATATTACTTGTTTTTAAAAAATAACAAAAAATTGACAAGTCTTGGTGAACAAGGTGGTTTTTGTGACTAGACTACTTTTACATTTTGGACTCTGCATCTTGAGTTTTAACTTGATAATAATCTACCTAATCTAACTAATCTGTTACAACTTGACTTAACTAATCTGTTTGAACTTGACAAAGACATATACTTCCATATCCATCTTAGGTTGGTAAGGGGAAGTGGACCCTCCACTTTGGCTGGCACAGAATGGCTTTCAGCAACTTCTGTCCCTTCTTTTTCAGAAATACCTGATAAAACCTCTTTTAGCCTTATGGACGCATTCACAGAGTTAATAGAGAAGAATCACAATCTAGGGTTCAGATTTATATGTGAAAATCTATTTTTTATTGAGACTATTTCGAATGATAAACCTGTTTTCGTCATAAGTTATAAAATTTCTTTTTAATTCGTCGAGTCATAAGTAACTTCCGACGCAGCTTTGTAGATTCTATTATTCGAATTTACTCGCTATGAGTTAACATGACAACGAGTTATTGTTTTCATTAGTTACATGAGGTTTCCGTTAGGTTTTTTTTTGTCAACAACTTTGTAGCGTACACGTTAAAATAAACTGCTTCTTTATCCTCTGAAATGGAGAGTCAAAAATTACATATTCGATAAGTGATGCTCTGGGAATTTAATCAAGGCAATAATGCTAAGGCGTCCGAAAAAATATGCTGCGTGTGTGGTGAAGGATTGATAACTGATCGGGTAGTTAGAAATTGGTTCGTAAAATTCCGCTCTGGAGATATGACTTTAAAAGACGAAACGAGGGCAGGACGTCCTTCCGACTTCGACGACAACCTTTTATAGGCAGTATTGGACCAAAATTCAGAGTTTAAAAAAAACCCAATGAAAAGCGTTCTGCACTCGTCAATCGCAAAAATGTCATGCACACAATGCGCGCGCAGCAAAGGTGACTCCAGAAATAATTCTTGAGCTTGTATGATCCTTTTTACCACATCCTCCTTACTCCCTGGATCTTGCCCCGACAGACTACCACCTTTTCTGTTCCCTACAAAGTTTTATGAACGGAAAAACTTTCAATTCTGAAAAGCAAATCACGTAGGCTATCGACTTCTTCCAGTCCAAACCAGCCACATTTTACAAGGAAGGAATTTATAAACTGCCAGGAAGATGGGAGAAGGTTGTAGATAACGGTGGTGAATACGTAATAAATTAATGTATTTTTTTTATTTAATGAGAGCAAAAAAAATATCAGATAAAGAAACTGAACTTAAATATATAATATTAGTTTCAAATGTTGGTTGTTAGTAAATAAAACGTCAGTATTATTCATATGGGATTATATATTTCGTAGACATTATAAAGCAACATTTACATTACCATAAACGAGTTTTGTACCGTCGCGAGTGCGCCGGACTAAAACTATTCGAATGTAACAGTACATCGTAACAACGCTCGCTCGACGGCCATCTTGGCCTCGCACGCTTCACATTTGCTCATCACATTAAACAAAAAAACGTACACCACAAATACTGAAAGGGAGAACAGAGATTAATAACTGTATATTTTACATTAAATGTACTTATAAACTAACTAACCACGAGCCTACTAGCCCACGACCGGGGCCGAATCGCACAATTTAAATATCAATTCGTAAATATTTAGAATATTATATCGTTAAAGAATAAAAACAGAATAAAGACTAGACTTTACACTGATCAACGACAAAATGGCTAACAGCAACAAATCGCGAGTGGCGCCTTTCTGCGAGAGGCGGCGGCGACCTTAAACTTAAAAAATAAAGCGACGCGCACTGCCACTGGCAACACCGATCCAGACTCATCTCACTTGGTGTAGGCAGTAAATTATGTTATAGCTCCATAACTTATAGTTTTTGGCCATACAATTGACATTCTATAGACTATGTAGTGATCAAATTTCAAACATAGTTTGTTTTGCTTACATAAAACATCACCGTGTCGCCTGGAGCGTGTGCTGCCAGTGCTCTGCTCAAATAACTGAGCGAACAAATAATATAGCATCCTTAAAACGTAACATGTGACCGCGTCGCGTCGCCGCCCCGCAGAGAACGTTTTTATATACAATACACTACCAAAACATACTCGATATCTACTCAATAAATTACATAAATAATCTGAATTTAAAAACAAATCTTAGGCTTCTGATAAACATATTGTTTGTCGACCGTCACGACACCTGCACGCTACGCTTGTGTCCCTGCACATTATCACTGTCCTGTGTTGCGAGGTCAGCTTTCAGAAGATATTTAACCTGAATAGGGATTACAGTCTTGCTACCCGTAAAATCAGAATAAAAAGACAACGTGCTTGAATAACAGCGCTAATGTCTTACAACTGCACCGTTTTGCTTCATGCAATTACCTTGTAGTTGTAACTTTTTTTATATAAATATATTTTGAAATAAGCGTAAAAGATTAAATTCCTTTCTAATTTGCAAACAGCAAGACAGTTAAATGGGCAGGCATGAAGGAACAGGAGAAATAATATTTACAAAATAAAGCGTAGACAAAACAAACACGCGAATGATATGAACGCATAGGGACCCCCATTTGTACTGACAGGGATATGTTTTTGTATAACTTGTGACACTTAATACTCATTTATGTTGCATTGTTATTTTTATATCATCAAATTAATTAACGTTACAGCAATAATATTTTACTTTGATTTTCAATAATAACTTATCCACTTCTAGTTTCGTCATATAATGAAATCTACACGAGAGAAAAGTGTAAATACTTATCGTATAAATAGAAAAAGCGAAAATCCAACAATACTATACGACAGCCAAAACCCAACCAATTTGTATATATATTTTTTGAAATGGTCCATTTTTGGCACATTATCGTCCAAATTTGTGTAAATAATACTATGCGACGCGTGGTATGGCAACACCCAACGCTAGATATGTAGGATTACTAGAACTTGTAAATTAAATTTAAGCCATATTATGTGACATCATAGGAAATTTTAAATTTATAACGTGCCAATATTCATTAATTATTCATAGTAACCCCACGTAAGCGCCCGTTTCAATAATTTCTATAGACATTTCTTATTAATCTATTTCGATTTCTTGTACAATTTATTAAATAAAAATAAAATAAAATTATGTGCTGATATTTTTAAAATTGAGATAAAAATAAAGCCTCTTTAAATTAGATCAATCTTTACAGATCTAATGTGCGTGTTTGTAAGATATATGTATCCAATTTGGACAAATGTATAAGAAAATGTCTAAGGAACGCTTGAAACGGGACAATAAAGCCCCTTACGAATAACATCTTTGGTACATTTTTGTGAGCAAAGAGAATCGAATACAATCCTTTCGAATATAATATAAACGACAAGCCTTAAAAGCGACAAGGATGCTCAATGTAATACGGAATACTGTTGTTGCCAATGAATCAGTATGAACGATAAATCTAATGTAATAAAGTAGGTTTTTATTAAATTTTCCATAGGTTCATGTCTCACTAGGGCCGATCGTATGGACCTTAAGGCGATCACTGGAATGTTCACATCGACACAAAAACCGTACGTATCCGCGGTACGGCCACAATACATATACTGCTTTATTTTAAGCGTATTAACTCCGAGTAGGCACGACATCTATTTTGTACTTACACGAAACACTAAACACGATTAAATATATAAATATATTTATATATATTTAGAAACAACCTAAGTCCCCGTTTTCGTTGTCTTGAACGGACAGCTGTGTTGACAGATAATGGCTACGGGGTCACACGATGAACCAAAGTTCGGGGGTGTATCTACACGGGGTGTTAGCGCGGTAATTCTCAAATATTTCGCGACTGATCACTGAAATGTTGTATGTATTTACATGAAATAATATTCACTAAAATAAAATTGTTACACCAAAATAAATGGTTTATATACCAATAAAACTTCATGATGGCGAATATTGTTTACGATTAAACTTATCGAGAGATCCAAAAAAAATATACGTTCGTATGAAATATATTGACCGCCTCAACCGTAATATGCAGATTTGCAATATTTAAAACGACATGAAAAATAAATATCAAATGATTATTGTCACTAAAACATTAGATCACGGGAAAAATATTGCAAATAGCATTTTCTTAATACGCAGTAACTCTGTGCAAACACACCATCAAAAAGTTTACAAGTAGCAAGTGTTAAACGAAATAGAATCCGACTGAGGAATAACGATTCAATTATTTTCAGCAAGAAATACAAATTGGGTAATATTTAAGCGAGAACATCGAATAATCGTTAATCGGATTACGTTTCGTTTAACACTGTGGATAATCGAGTTATAGGTTTACACAACGAAGGATAAAATATTACTCGGGAATAACAACACTAGAATATATCGAGATTGCTCTCCGTAGATAGGGAGGGTGGGGGAGAGGGCAAGGGCCTATGCCCCTGAAAAGCCGTACACTTCAAGGACTCTTATCTCGAAGTCCCCACTGGGACAGAGCGGCGGATTGTTGAAGGTGGAGCAGCGGTCAGTCTTGCCGAACCTAATGTTCTCGTCCATCCAGATCGCTTGGCCGTCACTGCAAATTACAAGCATTAGGCATACGTTGGTAATATTCGGTTGTGTTCTGAAGTATAGTATACGGCAAACTTCTTGAACAAATGACGTTGACTGCGCAGAAGCGAATTTTATCTCGTAAGTAAACCTATTAACAAAATTACGTTTACTTGTAAATTTTATCGTATATTAAATGTACAATGCACAAACTTTCCCTCACCACTTCGCCTAATGTTCAAGAATTTTGCCGCTAAATGTACTACGACTGTGACTAATTAATAATCTGCTTTCTAATATTTATAAATAGAGCAGTAAAATGATCTTCGCATATGACCACATACTCGGTATTCCCAAGAGCCAACGTCCACTGCTGAGTGAGGGCCTTCAATCATTGACGTAACTGGGACCTTCTTATTTTTACTAATGAAGTTTGTCATAAACAGATCTTTAACTATTATGTCGAAATATATCTCCAGCCAGAATATTCTCTACCTACCCTCCGCCTATAGTGATCATGGTATTGTCAGCGGCCATGAACAGTGAGTTGGCGTGTGACGTCTTCTCTCCGTCTCCCTCGGTCTCCTGCAGGCAGCCGACCCAGGGGTACTTGGCGCGCACGGGGTGCAAGCTGCAAGGGGGTGTAAGAAGCATGTATGACTGACCCGCCACCGATGGTGATCATCTTGGAGTCGGCGGCCATGAAGAGTTCGGAGCCGTGCGCGACGCGCTGCTCCTCGCCCTTCCCCTCCGCGCCCGCAGAGCACCCCACCCACGGGTACTTCGCGCGCTCCGGGTAAAGGCTGCAATACGCACGCCGCACAGCTTTAAGCGGGGTTTTCACTGCACGAGTATGCTCGGGCCCAGTCATCGATCATAGCCCGGTCATCAGGGCGTTCGAAAAGTCATCACAGTACAGTAGGTTCGAGCTTAATCCTATAGTGAAAACCTCACCTTAGACGTGTTCTCTTCTCTCCAATAATTATTTAATAACCTATATCTTTAGATATAAGGAAAACCGAGCCCAGCTATATGGGAAGAGACTAGATGAAGAAATAAAATATGTTTTCTTTAAAATAGAGTCCTACAAATAATGCTCAGGGTTTCGTGAAACTCAAAATTAAATTTAATTATTGAATTCTTTAGAGGTTTTTTTTGTAAAAAGTACCAAAATTGAGAACATAACTGTATTAAAGCGAGCCGTTTTGTCTATAGTTATAGAATGAAAATTACGAGACAAAACATTTCAAAAAGTTGTCACAATCGTTTCTATTATTATCTAATAAGAGGCAAAGTATAGATATAAACCTTATATGTATGCCTGTCTATTGTCTCTAATACAATGAAAACGCGAAGAACATAAAACAAATAAAAAATATATTAACACTAATGTAATTAATATAATTTAAACTAGAGAAACAAAATAATTAAAAACTATATAATAATATTGTTTAAAAATAATAAGTAACTACTGTTTAGTTGTAGTACGTGCGAAGCAAGTAATATGAAATTAAAAAAACAATTAAGGCCAAATAATCAACTAAAATACAGAAGAGAGAAGAAAGTGCAGCCGCGTAAGAAAAGCAAAACTTTACCCGAAGCGCTAAGTAACAAAAAGATGATTAAGAACTAACAGAATCCTTTATAGTGCATTCAAATATAAAAATATTCGAGATAGTTTAAAATTTCATAAATAGGATATAATTTTGCATAAGAACAAGATTCTGTTAAGTGACTTAGCAATTCTGCATCTGAACTTAAAAATCTGCGTTAAAAAGAGGGTGACTTTAAATCCCGTACACGCGAAAGAAATTACATTTCTTTACGAATAGATGTATTTTTAATTTATTATTTTATCAATACAAATAATTGGTTTTTCAACATTCTGAACGAAGCCAAACACAAGTGGAAGCTTTGGGCTACATAGGAGAGAAGTTAGTCGTATGTCGTTTCATTCGCATTCGCAGCTACGTTCATTCTGTGAAATTTCCTACTCGAGGTGCGCACGCATTTCGTTGCATCAGAAATTTCATGCCCGTCTTATAATTTCAATAATACTTTAAGGTCTATTTTTAAGTTCAGATTTCAGTGAAAACGAAAATTAAAGAAAGCAGTTTCATTCATACTATGCAAACAGAAAAACAAACATACTCTATTCAAAGGCGTATAAACAACAAAAGTAGAATGAAGTGCATACAATTTATTTGTGTAATTAAATAAGTGTCACGGCAACATATCAGCAGTTTTGCACTCCTACTAGACAACAACTACAAGTATTTATAAATTACATTTTCAGCACTTATCTACGCTTATTTTACCACCACCACCATCTCAGCCTATGATCGTCCACTGCTGGACATAGGCCTCCCCCATTGATAACATCATGGGGGGGAAATGTGCCATAATC
>DWLR01002193.1:0-16051 GCA_018246295.1 Papilio alexanor hazarajatica | reverse complement strand
AAATCAAAATAGTATAGTTTTCTTTAAAATTTTAATACAAATTCTGCACAGCCATTATGTTTTGGGACTGTTTGTTGTTAGAAAGCAAAATTTTGAGCTTAATTAACATTTTGTTTTGGAAAATATTGACATATTGATATCTCTCACATTTCTCTGCATCTGTGCAGAAACCTGACAACATAATTTTCGTAATGGACGCCACCATAGGACAAGCTTGTGAGGCTCAAGCCAGGGCTTTCAAGGACAAAGTTGATATTGGTTCTGTTATTATAACCAAGTTGGACGGACACGCCAAAGGTGGTGGTGCATTATCAGCGTATGTATTGTGAAAATTTTTCATTATTTTATACAATTTTTAAGAAGTACTTTGTTAAAACTATGAAATTTTAATTCATTTATCAAAAGTAAAAAATTCAAATAAAAAACAACTAATTAATTAAAAAAAGGCTACATTCATCATGTCGAGAAAATCGGGTGTAGCTGTAGGCACTAAGTAGTTTCAGACCAGTGGGAGATCCTTCGTCAGAGTGAGTGGGATTAGTGTTGTCGTGCACGGCCTTAAACGGTTTTTAAATTAATTAATTAGTTACTTTGTGCCAAGAAAGTTTTAAAATTTTAGGTGATTTTAATTTGTTTGATTCTTATAAAATCGGTAAAATTGCATAAATTTTTTTGGAATGTGGCCATTTGTATGCTTTAATTAAAATATATAAGTATAAGCTGTTCCCTTATAATAAAAGGTAGAGATATCTACCTGTTCTTTTAAAGGAACAACTTATATAATTTTAATATATAAATATAAACACAGTAAAAATTGATCATACTTCAATATGATCTATTCATGGTACAGGGTTGCAGCAACACAGAGTCCAATCATATTCATTGGCACCGGTGAACACATTGATGACTTGGAACCATTTAAGACAAAGCCCTTTATAAACAAATTGCTAGGTATGGGGGACATCGAAGGCCTCTTGGACAAAGTCAACGAACTCAAACTCGATGATAACGATGAGTTATTAGAAAAACTAAAGCATGGTCAATTCACTTTAAGGGCAATGTATGAACAATTCCAAAATATAATGAAAATGGGGCCTTTCTCACAAATTATGGTAATAGAAGATTTTAATCTAAAATAATTACTAGATATTTTTAATTGTTAAAAAAAACTAACTTAGCTTAAAGTCACGCTGAAATATTTATGCCTTGATGGTTTAAAAAAAAAAACAATTCTTTTAAAAATAAATGTATTACAATGCTTATTAAATACTGTTTAACTAATTAATAAAAGATTGTTATGGTACTGGTCAAGAATTCAATTTTATGTATACTTTTCAGGGAATGATACCAGGCTTATCCCAAGATCTTATGTCTAAAGGCAGTGAACAGGAATCTATGGCGAAATTAAAACGCCTCATGACAATCATGGATTCCATGAACGAAGGTGAACTGGACCACCGCGATGGTGCCAAACTTTTCTCCAAACAACCCACCCGAATCACAAGAGTAGCTCAAGGTGCCGGCGTAACCGAAAGAGATGTTAAAGACTTGATTGCTCAATACACTAAATTCGCGGCCGTAGTTAAGAAAATGGGCGGTATCAAAGGTTTGTTCAAAGGAGGCGATATGGCGAAAAATGTTAACCAAACCCAAATGGCGAAGCTCAATCAACAAATGGCTAAGATGATGGATCCCCGCATACTGCAACAAATGGGTGGCATGTCCGGTCTACACAATGTTATGAGGCAACTCCAGCAAGGCTCCAGCGGAATGAACAGTTTGATGGGCGGGAAATGACAGTAACTATTGCACATTGTAAATGCCAGCAATAAAGTCTCCGTAGCATGTCAATAAAAATTTATGACAAATTATGTTTTACTTTATAGAAACGTTTTCATTATCAACTAAATTACATTAATTAAAAAAAAATGTAAAAAGCAAAATATGCGATAAGAATGTGTTCAAATGGTCCATGAATTTTACTTAATCTGTAATGATTATAATTTAGAATTTCTACGAGAGTTTTATTGTAAAAATATTTGTAAACCTTACGTAAATAGGTTTATGCCATAGTGATTAATAGATAATGTATCGATCGAATCTAGGGACTCGGTATCGAAAGAAAATATCATATTCATAAAAGTATTTACTCAAAAGTATCAATACCTCAGAGGTATCAAATACTTTTCTCAGAAACCTAAATTTAAATATACATAATGTGTTAAACATAGATAAAAAATATAATAAATAGACGAACAAAATCCAATTGATAAATAGTAACTAATAAAAAACTACATAAGAATATACTTTAATATAAAATAAATATGTTTAATAATAAATGTATGTATATATATATAAGTGCGACATTTGCAAAATTTACATTTAGTTCCAATTTACCTACCTGAATTTTTATTTTATAATGATATTTATCGAAAATTTTAAATTTATCAAATTAAATTTAACAATTATAAAGAATAAATATTACACTAATCAAATATTGCACATATAACAAAATGTAACATGTAATAAACTTCTGATACATGAATAAAATGCTATTAAGCAAAAAATATTAAGATGTTATTTCGCAATTTATAATTTAAAGAAATCAAAATAAAAAACATTAACCACGACGCGAACTGCCTACAATTTCGTCCTTAAAAAAAATTGATTCCGTGTCCATGGCGACCTCAGAAAGTACAGGCGCTTTTGGACCCGTCACTAATCAGCACAAAAAAGAATTATTATTTTTCTGTTACCAACCTAGAAATATAATTCACTTCGTCCTTCTAAAAGGCATAAACACTGCATAAAATATAATAATCGATAAAACTCTTAAGCCCAATAATCGGTAACATCCTAGGAACACGAATCGAAAACAAATGTTAAATACAAATCGATCGATTTGTATTTAACATTTCAATTGGAACTTATATCAACAGAGACTTTTGTATTTTGTGTGCATATTAAATACCTTATGTAATATACTTATGAGGTATTTAATTCCCGAGAATGGCGTCAGACAGTCTGCCGGCCGTAAAACTATAGCCAAAACCACTAACAGAATGGACTTCAGTAGAGTCCAGGATATATGGAACGGTAGTACATACTGTGCGGACCTTACGCAAGTGAGAAAGGGCAGGGAGACGATGCATATTCTATATTTACGTATAATCTTCTAACGTTTTTTTTAACTAACTAACTCACAGATGGCATGATATAGTTCAATGTCAATTTATTTATTTCATATAAAAATGATGTTACAATAATTATTACTAATGTTTTGCTATTCCTGTGAAATTTAAGGTGTGTCTTCCAAACGCAAATGTATAAGTGAATAATTCTAAAAAACCTACTTTTATCAAATTGAAATTGAAGATTTCTTACATCTCTTTTTCAAATGAATCCACTTTGAAATAATTCAAACCTTGGCTCAGAAATTTATGAAAGTATGGTTTTCTTCGCTATTAATTTATTTATAATTATTACAAACAAAACAACGGAGATAAGACTAAAAATATGGTTATAGAGAGAATTAATGCCTTAAGAGCTCATCGCACTTATATTAAAGATACTCTAACAATTCGTTCACATCGACTCCACCGTCTACTGTGTTCTCCGCAAAGCAGGAGATCACAAGGATCGCGCGTGGCGTCACAAGGACAAAGGTCGAAGAAGGATGCGGTCGTAACCCTCAGACATGAGGAGCACGACTGAAAAAAGAGACACGGGAGCAAACGCAGAGCGCACCAGTATCGCCGTGTCGCCGCAACCGTTATTCATAATCTTAGTTGTAAGAAAATTAAGCAAAATTAAACAAATGAAATAAGTTCTTCAATTTAGAAAACTTTTAAGCATGCCGATTTAATGTAATTAAACTAAATGTTACTGAAAATATTTAGCTTTGTCAATACACCAGCGCAACGACTTTTTGGTTTAATTTTAACAAAGAATATCTGAAATCAATTCTCCATGGAAACAATGTCTTAATTCATATTTTAATATGATCAGTTTATAATTAAAGTTTCAACAGCGTTAACGTTCGGAAACATTGAATTCATATCAATTTTGATTGTATTCCACGTCCATATTTCTTTTTATTCATGTATTTGTTTGTAAATTTAAATTATAAATCAATACTGTACACTACCAATCCCTTAATTTACTTAGTTTAATATTATCCATTAAAGCTTGAATGGGTTTTACATTTATCAACATTTAATTAATAACAATTCAAATTATATTACGTGTCCATACGATTTAGTGATCTTGATTTTTCATAAATTTTAATTAGAAATCTACTCGCTACAAAACCAATGTCTAACTCATGTTTAATAAATTGTAGACAATTAAGGCTTTTAGTGTGCTTTTAATTTTTTTTTTAATTTTTCGCTTCTATGCGATTATGAATTGACATGTTTTATTCTTTATTCGGTATAATTGCTTAAATCGAATTTTCAAAAGAAAAAATTAAAATACAAAATAAACAAAGTGTCTGAAGATGGCTACTCTAGTTTCTCCTTTGGCCCACCCACTGGGCTCGATAAGTTGTTACACTATAATAACATTTTAGAAGGTTTAATCACATTGAAATTGAAAATAATTTAGCAGTAAAGCTAAGTTTTTAGTAACAGTATTGTTAGGTAATTTCTGTTTTATTCGATACGATACTTGTTAAAAAGTACTTAGTGAGCAAAGTATCGAGTTCAAAAATGTCGGTATCGAAAAGTACTCGATACCATAAAGTATCGATATTTTTTCCATGTCCTCATCGAATCAAACTTAATGGAAGGCTCGTATGGGCTCGTAATTTAACTGCGAGTGCGAGTGCGCACACGTAAAGTGAGAAATAATTTAGCTCTGTTTTTTATTATTAATATTTTTTTATATATCCGGAAATGTTAATAAAATTGCAAAATATTGTTAATGCTTCGTTCCGGAGAAATTAAGATAGATACCTTCCACATTCTTCTTTTTCATAAATTATACAACTTCTAACAATATTATTCTGACTTTTTTACGTAGAACATTGTATGGACCGCGAAGATTCCCGCTGATACCTAAAATTGTGTTCTGCGCATCGATTCGTACGATATTCCTAGCCATCATAAAGTATTAATCGCGTAATACCAACAACATAACTAACGCTCGTAACCCAGAGGGGTATGCAGAGATTACGGATATCCATTAGGCGCGGTCTGGCACACCTCTCGCTTCTTTCACATTTATACATCTATGCATGCATGCGCGTTAATTACGGGTGCACTTCATACCACCCTTAATTCTTTAGTATGCCACCGATTACGTCGGTGTAAGTTTGTCTAGGACGACCCCTACCAACGCTGCTTTTCACTTTCTCAATATAAATATCTCATATTAGTCTTCATTCATTCATCCTTTCACCGTAGCATACCATTTTCAATTATCATCATACGCATTTACTATCATAAATAACAGTCTCTGCAGGATTCAACTACCATGAGAATCACGACAACTTTAAATGCATTAAATATTTTAAAAAATTGCTATATTTTTTATCAAATATTTCTAAGGAAGGTGAATACGAGACAGCGGGTCACTGATGTTATTATTAAAATGGTTTGCACATACATATAATAAAACAATACAGAATTTATTTTTTTTTACTTTTAAAATACTTAAAGAAATGTCTTGGATTTTATATCAAAATAGCAAGTATAATTATAGATGCGTAGGCACAAGCAGAGGCTATATAAGTGGTGATGTTAAAAGGGAATATGGTGATATCGTTTGTAGGTGACATTTGTGAATCAAAATTTTTTAATGACATTAAAGCAACAATAGTAAAAGAATTATGATGTATAACATTTATTCTCTAAAGAAATGTAATAAATAGCTGTATAATATACACATATATAGTATATATTAAAAAGGGTATTTTGTATTCTTTCGATGTAAAGAAACAAGGATTTTATTCAGTGTTGTTTGTAGGATGTCTGCCTAAATACAAAGACATGGCTTGTAATTCTTGTTTCAAAGCATTTTCTATATTTCGACAAGAAGTGAGTATGAAATATTAAGACCTTGTCTAATTTAGATTGTATTATTTAGAATATAGTAATTAATCTCTCTAATAAATGCAAACATTTTTATTTTACAGAAAGGTTGTCCAAATTGCGGGTTCAGCTATTGTTCAAAATGTTTAAACTATAAATTATTTGTAAAAAAATTGAACGAAGAAAGAAAGGTACAAGCACTTTTGAAGGAAAAACATTCAATGAAACTAAAAATTAATTTAATTGGTTGTTTTGCAGGTTTGTCTTAAATACTCACGTCAATCAATGAATAAATCAGATGAAATACATATGATTCCTCCTGATTCTTACAATAGGTATTTTTTTTAAATTATAAACTCCATGTAATAATGCAATTTATTATCTATTTTATTAGGGCTTGGTCAAGTGGTCTTCCAATAATCTCTACGATGTCGCAATTTTGGTTAGAATTATAGAAATTCAAAGATTTTGTACCTATTTTTGGGGATTCACAATAATGTAGGAAATATTTTCAGCATTCAATGTATGTGTTTATAAAAGTAAATGTAATGAAAAGAGTGATGAAAAACATGGCCTCAAAGTGAAAGTTATGAATGAAAATGTCTATTTAAGACAGACTTAAATCAACCAAATTAGTATTTCATAAAGCTTATTGTATTAAGAGTATTGTCAATGAAACAAATAAATGTGCCGGAGGCCTAATTTTAGTACTCTTTCCCTTTTCTAAAATGAAAGGGTGGGAACGAAAGGCAAAAATGTCCATTTTCTGTCTATCATTGTAACTCACAAATGCTTGTTGTAAATTTCTATTGATAGTCACTTAGGTGACCACTTACTTGTTTGCCACCATAAAAAATATATATGCATAAGATTAAGAAGAAGCAAAAGGTGTTTGTCAAAACTATGCCAAATAGAATATTCCCACAACAATCTCTGCTTACCTTTATTCATATAAATTGATTGTACTAAAAATTGATAACTTGACTATTATTTTACCAGGAATAATGCTTTATCAAAGGATAATTCAAGTACTTCTACAAAAAACAATAAAATGGAGATCAATAGGACCGATCAAGAAATTAAAGAAAGATTGAACAAATTAAGACAATGTTCTTCATCAAATGTTGGAGTTAGTAATGAGGATATAGCAGAAAGATTACAGAGATTAAAGGGAGACACTATGAGTTCTAATGATGTTAAAATACATTCAAGACTGGCTAATACTGGTGGTTCATCAGTTACATTTTTGGATGCCAAGGTATACTTCTAATTACATTGTTTTAATTATTTTTATTTAATTATTTTTTTGTTAAATATATGTTTAGTAAATATTTATTTAAACTAGTGTGTACATGTTAGGATAACTTTGTTGAATGTCTAAAATCCAAAACATCATTTACACTAAAAAAAATATGCAAACAAGATTTATAATATTCCTTCTCTATGAAACTTTGACAAGGAAAAGAAACATTTGATTTTGTAATGTTAACTCTTTTTATGAAGTACAATAAATTATAAAAAAATGGGGGTTTATACAATTTTAATTCAAGTTTTTACAGTGAAATTTAATGAGATAAAGAAAGCAATATTTTTTTTTTGCTAAAACTAGGCAAAAAGAAATGAACAAGAGGAGGTTAATAATTTATTGGTGGAGCTGGAAGAAAAATCAAGAATTGAAGCAAAATACAATAAAGATTTTGATAAAAAACTTTCTGAAATTGAGATGAAACTAAAAAGATTAAGGAGTGCTAACCTAAGTGCAGACTTAGATGTACCTAAAATACATATTTCAGATAATGCCAACGCAGCACCTAGCCAAATTTTAGGGAAGGTAAATAAGTATTTCAATAGCTAATATTTAGATAAATATATATGAAATCATATTAAAATTAAAAAGAAAAAAACATTTTTCGCTGATGTTGCTTCTATGGTCATTTGTTGATTTTTATTAGACATTAAGAGTTTTATACATATTTTTATTTGTTGCAGCCAATAAAAACTGAACAAGAGGAACTCAATGATTTATTGAAACAACTGGAGGAGGAATCAAAAATTGAAGCCAAGTACAATAATGATTTTATAATTAAACTCAATGACCTTGAGATCAGATTAAATAACTTGAAGAAATCTAAGCGAAGTACAGATTTGGATGTTCAGCCACTTGAACCCAATCCTGATGACAAACAAACTGTCTTAAGACATTTTTTTGAAAAGGTGATATTCTATAATAGATTAATTTAAATGATTAGTATGAATTTAAAATACTTGTGACTAAGATATGTTATTCTGTATTGATATATTTATTTTAGCTACAAGTAGACACAACCGGAAAAGATACAGATGAGATTTCCCCAGACTTAAATGATGAGTTACCATTTTGTGAAATATGTAATGAGGATGCTGCAGTTCGCTGTAAAGGATGCAAATACTTGTTTTGTTTAAGATGTTTCAATGAACATAAAGATGAAGATTGTAATGAATATGAAATGTATAATTCACCTACATAAACTAAATCTCGTACCATAATTATTTAATTATAATATTTAAAGCATTTATTTTATTGATCCTGTCTATCCTGTATATAAAAGAGCTAATTGTCAATGTACTGATGTGACCCGTTTATATTCTATATGCTATGCACAAATAAAATATATAAAAATGTAATAACTTATTAGTATATATTATTAAAAATCTGGTAATTCTCATGTGTTTATTTAAAAAAAATAGAAAACTGTGCTATTTCTTGTTTTACTCCTCCCTTATAAGTAGATTTAAAAGTTGTGACTATTTCTAAATCGATACATGTTTTATGGCAAAATGAAGCGAAATAGCAAGCAGGACCTGATGTTACATTATCTACAACAATTACAAGAGTTACAAGTGCTAGCCTTAGAAAAGAAGAAAGAGTGGAAAAAACAGCAGATACGAGAAATGGACTATCTCTTAATATGGCAAAATCTGTAGTAGTACTAGCTAGCCTGTTGTGTAACTTATTTTTTTTTTAAACCCGACGGCAGCAAACGAGCAAAAATTCACTTATAAGTGACAGCTACCCATAGATATCTGCAACAAACATTTGCGAGTTGCAGATGCGTTGCGTACCTGTAATAGATAGAAAAGCAAAAATTTCCTTCTATCCATCACCCTCAACGCAATATCCTCTTTGCCTTTCCACAACTTCCAGAAAAAGGTGGGAAGGGGAAAAATATTAAAATTAGGCCTCCGGCACCTCAATACTATGAAACGCAGAAAACTTCTACTTCACCTCTGTCTTCTGTGAGGTCGAGGTATTTCACTAGTCAAGCGAGCCATTCAGCCAATATATATTGTTGCGGACTCTTGGGTCAATTAAAATATTTGGAGTAAAGAATATATGATTTCTTCTGATTCGTATCAAAAGCTTTATTTTACCTAGTAAGGTAGGACTAAATTGTTTTTGCAAGATGACCGAATTTTAAAATTTAAAAATATGTTTTCATGTCATTTTAGATATTATATATGACATATAGAAAAAAATTATCGCACTTATGAATTTCATTGCACGGTAAATGGCGTGTTAAAGTAAAATACAGGATTTTATTTTTTTCTATTGCAACACTGCTGTGATCAATAATTTTTGAACGAAAGTAATTCCCAATAAATTCCCTTCCGTTTCTATTAATCTTAATATATATTTATATCTTTGTTCTATATGATCGAGATTCTTTGAGAATGATAATTATTACCTAAGTATCAAACGCACGCAGAAATGGCTTGTAATTACTGTTATAAAGTATTTTCAATATTTCGGCTCGAAGTAATTAATCGATTTACATATACTTAAATACATATTTTTTAAATTTACATTAACATTTCCTTTTATTTTCGCATTTCAGAAACGCTGCCCAAGTTGTGGTTTTAGTTACTGTCTAAGATGTTTGAATAATACGATATTGGTAAAAAAATTAAAATTAGAGAGAAAGGTAAGGAAATTAATTAATACTATAATTGTATAAACATTATTCCTCTAAGCTTGGTTTATTATTTACAGGTTTGCATTAAATGCTTACATTATAATTCATCAGGCGATGTGCATATGATACCGCCTCCTGATTATTATAGGCAAGTCATGTTTTAAATAGAAGATATTAAAATATGTACATAATATAAACATACAAATAAAAATAAAAAAAAATATTATGATTTCTTTCCAGGAAAATTGGTGAAGACAAGAATAAAACATGTAATTCAAATTTTTGGAAAAAATTTCGCAGCAATAAAATTAACCCAGATGTAAACCAACCAAAGCAACAAAAACAAACCATAAGAAACACCAATGTTTCTAATGAGAATCAAGCTACAACAGATGAAAACTCGCCAAGTACTTCTGACGGACATCCAAGATCAAATGTTCCTGGAACTGTATCTGACAAAGAGGTATGGTAATTTAAATAACTTTTCATAGTGAATTGTTCACACATACCTTTATCCCAGTTCACACTATAAGCAAAAACTTAATGCTATAATGGAATATATAATGAAATAGGTTTTACAGAGATACCCAGTTGATTATACTGGCATGGAGTAATATTCAAAGTTATTCCATAACTTAACCAAGATTGTGGGTGTTTCTTAAGATTTCAAAATGTAATGTGGTAGTACTGGTAGCAGCCATTGGTGGGTCCAGGGGGGAGACTAAGTGGCTTTGCTCGCCCCCCAGTTGTCATAATCCATGACAACTTTAAAATATAACTTGATTATTTTTATTTTTTATTTGACTAAAACTAAAGCAAAAAAGAGATTTCAAGACCCTTTCCTAAACATCAATCCTGGATATGCCACTGGTAACAACAGTTGTTGCAAGTATTGCTGGTGCCAAATCCAAATGTTTGTTCAATCCAAATGTTCATGGATAGTAGTCACTCAACATCAGGCGAGTTTCTGGCTGATTTGGTGTCCTAAAAAATTGTACCCTGTAAAAATGTGTGTGGATATTTACAACATTTTAGGAATAATGGTTCTGCATTGTTCAATCACTTATTATTTTACGGACTGCCCACATGTTTTCAATGACAAGATTTTTTTTCAATGTTTCATCACTTTGTTTATGTTCTAGTCAAAAGCAGCAGAAGGAGATGTTAGTGATGACTTCTCTGAAGAATCTCAAGACGAGAATGATGGTGATGTATTAAATATACGCAAACATTTAAAAGTCTGTTTTTTCAATAAACATCCGCATTTTCGTGATAGCCCCAAAAAAGTTAAACAAGATAACAGACCTTGCGATGAAATTCTGAAAGATGTTATAAAAACGGTAAGGTTTAGGTATTTATTATTTAAAACACATGAACAACTGAAATTTAATTTTTAAAATTCATGTAATAGGGATTTAAATACGAACACAGTACAGTTCTACAGCTAAGGCATAAACTGACCTTCCGGAGATAACAGGAATGTATATATAAAGAGTGTGTGTAAATAGTTTAATTAAATATATTTTACCTTAGAAAAAAAAATTGTTTGAATTATTTAGTACAAAATGGCTATTTTATATACTTTACCCACTACTATGAAGAGATATGACTGCATATAACTGTAGTCAATTTTATTTAGTAGGACGCTATTTTTTTTGCAACTCCACAATAGCAAATAATCACTGTCTTACGAACAAAATCGTAGTATTTGTATTGTAATATTAGTAGTTTATTTTGTTTCAATATAAAAAAAATTAAATATGTTTTTTATTTCAGTTACAAGACGGCTTGCGAGACAAGGCTGATATATTGGAAACTTTACACAATAAGCCACCAACCTGTACATTATGTAAAGCCAATGCTGTGGTAAACTGCAAAGGATGTCTGTGTATATTTTGCATGAGATGTTTTGATATGCATTCAGATGAAGTTTGCGTTGAGTATGAAACTATTGAGCCACATGTAGTTAATGAATTCTAAAAATATTAATTACTTTTTATCTCTAGTAACTTGTATGTGCCCTTGTCTATATAGGTAAGATAATAAATGTTTAGTCCTACTACTGCATTACTCTAGTCAGTATGAGCCCTTGTTAAGGTGAAATTGCAAATACTTCATTACAAAAAATATCCCATAAATTAATAATAAATTTTTCATTGCTTACGATGTTGTATGTGTATGTTACAATTAAAACACTCCTAATATAGTAAATGTCATTGTGTAAAATAAAATACATAATTTATTTCATTCTCATTTTATTTTGATCCTCAAACTCTTCTATTATACTAGGTATTAACTTTACTAAATCATCAGCAGATTGTTTATATTCATTATCAATCCAAATGTCCTTCAATTTGTTTATAATAGGTCCATACATTTTGCCTGGTGGCACTCCATGGTCCTTAAGAATTTTTCCATTTATAGGGAACCGTGGCACTTCCCACTTATCAAACAGTTGGAGAAGTTCTACATCTCCTCGATATTTTAACACCTCGCGGATAAATTCTAAAGCATCCTTTTGTTTCATTTTCGAATGCAATACTAATTTTTCATATGGTCTGAAAGGGAAAAAAATGGCTCTATTCTTTATTGAATGAAAAAAGGTAAATACTGGAATCTATATGTGGCATGTAACATAATAATTTAAACATATTCCGAAAAAATAATAAAATTAAAAAAAAAAAAGAATGTTGCCAGTTTTGTTGCAGTTCAATTCCTATATTTTTCTTAGAGCTGAGATAAAATAGTCAGACATGACAATTGCTATTGTTTTTGAAGAGTCCTCGAGGTCTTGGCAAACAAAAGTATAATTGCGGGGGTATTGTGAATGCCCTTTTCATTTGCTATTAAATGATAAAAAAATTCAACTTACAATAATCTTCTTATGTGATCTTTATCTCCTCTATGTTCGACAAGAAAATACGCCATGTCTCTGTCATAGCCTGAAAACTTGAGGCGACTATACAGTACAGTGACAGCATCTATATCATTGAGGAGTGCAGCCAAATAACTCATTGGATGTAGACCCAAATGCTTGCTTCTGTTTAGAACTCTGTCCAGTTCTTCTATATTAGGATCTGGAATACCTGATGGATAGCAGTAAAGTTAATAACATTGATTAACAATACACTTGGAAGTGCAACATTTTTAAACAATTTTTTTTTTATAAGATAATGAGCAAACAAGTTGTGTAACACTTGGTATTTTACATCCACAGCACAAGATGAACTGCAAATGCATTGCCAACAGCATATATAAATTACTAATAAAATAAAAAAAATAGTCATATGAGTATTCAAAATATTTATATATTTATTCCATAGTTTTTCAAAATACTTTGAAAAAACTATGGAATAACTATCTCTGATTGATTTTGGAATAGCATAAGTTATAAATATAAAAAAAATGGGAAACAGATTTTGACCGTGGCGGTGAGAAATACTCACCAATGTATTTGCCAATACCAACATTTAACATTGTCTTCAATAGGTCACCAGCAAAATTGCCTTGTAATGTTTTCTTAAGCTCCATCCATATTCTTTCTCCAGATATATTTTCCAAACCCATTACATTCTTCTTGATGATCTCAAGTGTTTCTTCATCATGATTGTCCGGTTTTTCAGCTATTCGCCCATAAAACCTAAAGTATCTCATTATCCTGAGGTAATCTTCCTTGATTCTCACATCAGCATCACCAACAAAGGCAACTCTTCTCTTTTTTAAATCATCATAACCAAAAAAGTAGTCATACACACTCCCATCAAAACCTTAAAGGAAATTAGACATTAATCATTAATTCAGTAATGTTGATTTTACCATGGATAAAAAAATAAGACCAAATCAATAATGCTAAGGTAGGTCACAAATTAAAAGATACGGATTTGACCATATTTTCAGAGCTGCATGTCTATTTGGAATAAGAACAGTAACATAAAAGTATTTTTTTTATTTACTACGTATGTCTATTCACATAAATTCTTTAAGTTGCATCAGGCTGTCTGATACTCTGGTAAGAGAAAAATAGATTCTATATTGTTGAACAATATTTTGATAATTATAAACCTTTTTTAAATACGATAAAAGACAAATATTCACCTAAAAACATAGAATTTATGGTGAGATCTCTCCTATTTGCATCCAATTTCCAATCTTTAGTAAATTCTACTTCAGCATGTCTTCCATCTGTTATCATGTCCACTCGTAAAGTTGTTATTTCAAAGTTTTCTTTGTCATCGATTCTAGGAGTGATGGTACCATGCTTCTCACCACTCATGTTAATCATTCGTATATTTTCATTGTTGAACATATTCTTTAGCTCTGCTGGTGTTGCTGTTGTAGCAAAGTCAAGGTCCTTTGGAGTTATTCCCATTAACAAATCTCTGAAATGTTAATGAAGTGAATGAACTTGCATTAGTTTTTTTTTCTAATACTTATTATAAATTTGTTATTAGATTATTGTTAAATTAATTATGATGTGATTTTCTAGTAAAGTTGAACTAAATTAACAAAATCCAAAATTGACGTACCTTACCGCACCCCCAGCTATTCGTATTTCATACTGGTATTTTTCAAACAATTTTTTAAGACATAGGACTTCATCTGTGAATAAGTTTTTAAATTCGGGTGTGTCAAGTTGAATAACAACTGGATCTTCTCTAGATTTCAGTTCCATGTCTGTTTTCGAACGGTATCTTGGTGTACGTAATTTTTTCGCTTGGCTGTAATTCTGCAAAGCAATTACATTACGATCAGATTTACCTTTTTATTTTATTTAGACCTTACATTATGATCACATTAAATAAAACTGAAAAATAACTTAATACTTAAAATATTTACCTTTACTTGAACTATCTTTAAGGTCTTAAAGGCTCTTGAATATAATGTATTCATAACTGCAAATTAAACAAAACCATGCTTTTTTTAATATGTAAAAGCCAAATAATATGTCACGAGTACTGTTTATTTAATTTGAACCAATTACAAACAATATATACATAACCTCTATTATCTAATACAAATAAATAAAAAATTACAAACGACATATGACAGGATGAAGTGTTCGGATATTGATTTAAAAATCTGTCAGTGTCCAGTGTCACTGACTATGTATTTCTTGATATTCTCATTTCAATACTTTTTTATAATTAAAAAACTAACAATCGACTACAGTCCCATCTGATTTTGTATGTTCTGTAAACATACACAAAGAAAATTTCTAATGGATTCAGTCCCATTATATTTAACTACGAATACGAATGCAATTACCATAGTTACCAAGTTTTCGCAATGCTTAACACCAAGAAAAACAATTGTTTTATGAAGTGTATCTTGCTAATTATCTTGTAAAATTAGAAAAAAAAACAAAGAAAATAGGAACATTTAAATTCATCCTTCCGCTATACGTTTTTTCTACCACATATCCTTTTGCCTTCTCTAAGCAACGGGCTCTAAAACACGATCGCCCCTTTGCTTTTTGGAAACAGACTTCCAAATTCAACATTTTTTTCTCTTATAGTTGGTTTTGTGGTTGTTCTCACATTGATTTACCTGTTTACGAAAAGCATAGCACAAAAAAACGAACCCTCAGAAACATATGTGTTGCATCGGCCGACCCTTGACGCCGGCCGAAAAATGTCAGTTTGTAGTTAAATTTATTGCCGTAAGAACTAATACTACTTGAGACAACCTAAAGCTTCTTTGTACACACCGGTCGATACCCCTCCACAAATTTTAAGTATATATTCCGAAGTTTGTAACAAATAAAACCACAGAGGACTCCGCTAAAGACCGTCGAGCCGAACGGACGTGCTTCGTTCGCCTGACAGCTGTCTCTCCCCCCGATAATAAAACAAATAAAACATACGTCATATCGCCCCATAAGTCTTCTTAAAACGTTTGGGAAGATTTATGAACGCTTGATATTAGCCCGCCTATGTTCCTTTATGGATACGAAAGGCCTACCAATCCCCGAACAATTCGGCTTTCGCGACAAACATTCATGCACCAATCAAGTGCACCGCATCACGGAGCACATACTTACCAAACGCCAACGCGGCCTTAGCACTG
>DWLR01002192.1:0-16057 GCA_018246295.1 Papilio alexanor hazarajatica | reverse complement strand
AACGCACCGGCTCACAAAGCCGCAGTTGCGATGGCTGCCATTCAAGAAACGGGATTCGAACTGCTCGAACACCCTCCGTGTTTTATTTTCATTATCATTACTTTTGGATCACCCCTCGTAAACCTTAAAAGCTATTTACTCTGGCCATTAAATAAATACTACTTTCGTTCAATTCGCAGGAATCACGATTCATCACCATTCGTTTTCAGCTGCCAACTTTTTTGCACGAATCGATTTTCTTCGCGAAGCGTCCGTTTCAGTATAAACACCGAAAACGATGGATCAGTATTGCATGAAGGGTACAGTCACGATCACTCAATGTGTTACCTAGAAGGTACAGTCGTAATCAGCAGACGCAATTGTGTGACAGTGAACATGACGATACCTTTGAAAATAACCATACACGCAAGCATCCCTCTCTAGGGAGTGGCATTTATCAGCTAATCGAAAAGCTTCATAATTTAGATGTAGATTATTTGCCTATCTAAGTCGATTCCCAGATAAACCAGCATAAATCACTACGACTTGTTTAATGCTGAAGTGCAGGTCAGTAGTAAACAAATGTGTTAATACATGCATGCTTATTTTTCTAATCTCTTTAATGCAGTCTTGAAAGTTTATTTTGTACATGAATAAATTTAGAATAAGTTCGCGTTTCGACATAGCCAACTTATCCTTAACTTGGCAGAGAAAAAATCCTTTGAATATCAAAATATTTTTATGACGTAATGCTTGTGAACCCAAGCAAAAAAAACCCGTAAGGGTAGGTTTAAAAAAAAAACATATCTATCCTGTGGGATACACTGCCAAGAGTCCTTAATAATACATAATTTTTCTAACTTTGATGTATCTGCAGAACAATGCAAAAAAAAGGGTTAAAACATTATGATCGAATTTGTACATCAAAATAATTCGACGCGGCCGCTTGCGCGACGTTTTGAAACCTCATTAACAGCTGTCGCAGTAATTCTATGTACGCGCAGCACAGCGCAGGGCAACACAGAGAAACATAGAGCCGGCACAGATTCGATTTCGCAAACGTCTGTTTGACTGGGAGAGTAATAGTCCAATATAATTACAAGGCGGCATTGACTAATGCCTCTGTGTGCACTGCACTGTGTATACGGAGGACTTGCCCAGTTTAATAACACGGCTTATGTAGTGGTGTTTTGATTATGGAAATAAGGAAGACATAGATTAATTGATAGATAGAGTTATAACTAATTAGATTGGTAATTTTAGTAGCGGATTGAAACTGAAAGCTTTCCTTTGGGTTCAGTTTATGAATCTTAGATATGTAATCTACATAAGTATGATGCCTATACATATTGCATATGTTACTAGGTTGTGTAATTCGTAGGTTTACAATCTCACTTGACATATTACAAACTGACAGAACATTGTGACATATGTACATGCCAAAATTAAGTATCCGTATATCTTATAATGTATATACGTATAATAAATTATTTATCTTAGGAATGAAAGAAAGCAGTAGTTTTAGAAATGGCGAGTATTGTGATGTCTATATAATCCTTGACTTAGATTTAATTGTAGAATTTAAATTTACGGTATAGACTTATTATATTAAATTTTTTAAAAGAACTACTATAGATATGTTATTTTCTAAATGTCAAATTTATAAGTAGAAAAAGTATATAATAAATAAATATTTACACTTTAAACTGTATTTTGTCAATACAATATGATTTCACTCCATTACACTTACCGAAAAAGTTGTATCTACGAATTTGCTTGAAGCTAATCTGATTTATCCGGTTTGGAGCGGTTCCAACTGGTGTATGTGATCTTGTCCTCTTGCAAGCTGTTTGCTCACGTGTTTTTATTCTGTAACAAACTGGCCATTCCAAACAGTTATTCCTTTTCCCGGATAAAATATGGTCTTGCGTATGTTACATAGCCGGTTTTATATTAAATTTGAGTCTTCAAATGTCTATATTTGTTCTGAATACAGTCTGTTACTTATGATTACTATTTCACTGTGTATAGTACACGAAAATATAATTCTGAAATATGTATGTTGATATATTGTCCACGGATTAGTAGTATTGGCAGGAGATGTTTCCTGTCGTCTCTCAGTTATCCATATAACATAACTATACTCGTATTTTAAATATATTTTATTTTGAAACTGGACTAATTTTATGGATTTTTATCGTCTTTAAATAATTTTAAATAACCGATGTTTCGAGCGCTTTATAGCACTTGTTGTCGGGGGGGGGGCTGAGGTATTTGACATACCGATGTCAAAGTTGCTGGCGAATTATTTAGGAGCGAAACGTCTGGAATTAAAATAATTAAATCGCGATAAGATGTGTAAAATTACTGTAATTTTAATGTCAAATATTTTACTTAGTACTATATTTTACTTATAGTTTATTTTACTTTTCATTTCTTCGTAGATAACACGTACATGTGGTTATTACTCAATTATCGATAAGAAATAAAAGACTTAGTTTGAGTCTACAATCAATTTCTCTATGAAACAACGTCTCATCGCTGTTTTCTTCTTTTGCTTAGTGATAAGCGATAACATTAGCCATCGCTGTTTACTCCAATAGCTTTAAGATTTGGAATCAATTTGAATGGAAAAATTGAAAAACTTCTCTCAATAAATCGTGTTACGCAAACCATCACACTCATGACTCAGCGGGGTAGGCAGATATAAAGGATTTCCATTTGGCGTAATCATAGCTAACTTTTCTCGCTTTTTTACATCCATACCTCTACGCCTACGTGCTCACCAATTACGAATAATTTACGCTTAGGACGACCTACACAAACTCCGCCACTCCGTCGCAATATAAATTTGCAGTTTAACACTCATTCTTCATTCATCATTTCATGCCTAAACCCGAAGCCTATCTTCATAAATAATGCAATTGTTACGCACGAAAATAAAAACGATTAATTCGTTTGAAATTGTAACCGTGAAAGAGAACAGCAAGGTGGAATCACAGCGTGACGTATTAATTAAAGGAGGAGAATTCCAACTATTAAACGCTACACTGAGCTGCTACGAGACCGGGTGGAAATGTGAAAGAGATTAATATGACCCGCTGCGAATACGAATTCCTTTGCGACGCGTTTTAAGGCAGCCACACACTACACTTCTAATACTATACTATGCTGGTACACTCTAAAATAAGTATCGTAAACGAAACTGTCTTATCTTAAATGAAATTTCAACCACCAGAATATTTCCTTTTTCGGTAAATACGTAAAAGATGTAAATTAACCAATATTACGTTTAACATCTCATTCACTTCCGTGACCTTGAGTGCTGTAAAAGGCTTGTAACGTCAAAAAATTAATATTATATATTGTATATAATATTATATATTTTAATTTATATATATTGGCGTATATATAAGAAATCATTACATTAAAGTTGGATTGTCAATAAGTAATAAGTATTCACGGCGCGAGCCCTATTGGGACCTAAGTTTGAATGCGAAACGTTTCCCAGCTGTTACGCAGCCTCTGTGCATACAGCAATGTAATTTAGTATAGATTCGCATTCTGTGTGCAGCCGCCATATCATCTGCTCGGGAGCACGATGCGTGTGACAGTTGAGAGTTTGCCAAAAACGTTAGCGAGAGAACAACTTGACGCCGCATTAGCACACAGCGCTGGATTCCAACGGACCGAATGCCCAGCGCCCAACGCAGCTCGTAGCTGCCATAAACTTGAACGGGCTGTGCATTGTACGATCGTGTTTTGTTTGCCTCGTCGATAAAGTTGCATTTTATTGTTTTAGGCAGCAGCTGGTAGTTGTAGTTACAATGTGGATTTTTCTATTTTAATACATAACTTTTTAACTTTACACATGTCATATATAATGTGGTATATGGATACTCATTTTGAAATGATGAGTAACTTATAACTGTTTGTTTACGTGATCAATCAATCACAACGCTTTAAAATATTACTATAATGGTGGGCTTAATAATTTAAAGTAGTTAAGAACCAATTTACGCATAAAAAATCTTACTCGAAGACTGGCAATGCATCTACAGTTCTCAGTTCATCTGGTGTGAGTGATCATTGGTGGCGATGAGCATTTAACGTAAGGTAAAAATATTTTTCATTTATTGTTTTTAGGTACTCCAATGATTAAAAAGAACAAAATTAAAAATGTATAGATGTAAGCATTTAAAAACTTGTTTCAATAGGAAATATTACGCATAAAACAAGTCAATATTTTATAGTCAGAGCACATGTTTTTGTGCGCTGTGCTAATTCAATGCTCGCCGATACCTCGCAACCCTGGCGGGTCAGCCACCCTTCCTGTTTGTCTGTGCGCTTGTCTCGAGGTCGTTTCACTTGCAACAATTTACGTCGCAAGCGACAATAATATAAAATCTCATTTTTTTATCAACCACTCGTCTGTCTGAACGATTTCCTGCGCGTGCTATCGATGACTGTGCAGTTAATCTACATATGTATGTATATACTTAGATAAAATTTGTATGTTTGTTTACTTTTTACCTTATCATAGTATGTAGTGTTATAAACTATGGTCTTCACAGTGGAATGGCCTGAAAATTGGAATGAGTGGATTCAGCTGTCGAGATCTATATCGCAAAAGTGCATATATTTTGTGAATCAATTTATAATTATGGAACTTAATTAACTTGGTGGTGGAATTTTTTTTCGGGTCGGTATACTTATATAGAATACTTGAAATAAAATCTAGTTAAAATATATATTTATAAATTAATACTATAGTATAAAAGATAAACTTATATTCAGTATTAATTAATCAGCTTTGTTAATATGGAACTTTGTTGTTATGGTGATCAAGCACAACAAGAATCGATGAGTTATTTCTCTCTGCATAGTAATTCAGTGGTGTATTAAATTAAAATAAATACGTCTGCCTTTCTGTTTTTCTGTCTCTAACACTGATAGAGGTGAAGTTATAAACATTACCTAACCGTTCAAAGTAATAGTCACCAAAATCGAACTAATTACAAGTTCCGCACAAAATAGTCGGATTGCATATGTGCGCGCGCATGCCGGCGGGAGATCAAAGAGAGTGCAGCGAGTTAAATTTGGAACGTAACGTAAACGCGCCGGCGATGCCAAGGCTCCACCGACTGCTTGGTGTTTTGACGGCCCCAAACACACTTTCCCCAAGCGCTCCCGGAGGACTGAAATTGGTACGTTTTAGTGTAAAAATGTAGCACATCAACCAATCCCAAGATCTAGTTTATTTAGTAAAAGATAGTAATTTTCTTCTCTTGTTAGTTATTTTTATCCGATTATAATTAAGAAGTAACGTGTTAGTGGTATCAATTTCTTTGAGATGCGATCCCGAAAAGGGCAAGATAGACTAAAATTAGACCTCCAGCACCTCACTTATCGGGCGAAACGCAGAATACTTCTACATCACGTCTGTCTTCTGTGAGGCGTGGTATTTCACCGGTCGAGCGGCACATTCGTGCAACAGATGTTGATGCGGACTCTACCACCGTCAAAATGGCTAGACGGAACTTTGAACGATAGGATGAAAAATAGCGCTGTAAAAGTAAGTATACCTAAAATTCTAAGTAAAATTTATCAAATAAACATTTTGAAATTGTGAAAAAAAAAATCTAAATAAATAACTATAAATTACCCAGGCAATAAACACGGGTGTATCACATTTTACAATGTGCCCAAACATTACACTAATGTAGTTACGAAACGCGTGTGCAGTTCACACCCGAGTTATTCGCAACAAGTGCACTACAAAGAAATGCTTTCTGTCGCCTCTATTCAATTAGCATAATACATCGCGGCGCTCGTCGCAGGCGAGTCGGAACGCCCTTCCGGATTCTTGCACTGTTCATAACACTTGCGGAATTCCAGCCCGTATGACATTGAACATTCATTGCCAATGCGCCATCACTAATGTGCGTCGTACATACATACATATATACTCGTATATGTCTGTTTGTACGCGCTGCACTCTTTCGATCCTTGTTACTGATTACAATCGAATGGCTCAATTTACATAATTTGCATGTATGTGTACCGTCTCTTTTAATTATATGAGGTAATACATAAGGCTTTTGTTTAATAACGTTAACAGTGATCATCGGGCTATGTAGCATTACATTTATTTAACTCTAACCAAGCGCACAATGAATGTGAATATCAGTAGCGACGACAAGCAAGCCCTTATACTTTCCTTGACAACTGCTGGAAGCACATGCGGACGTTGCTTTAAATAAATCCGTAATCACTTAACACCAAATGATCCACTTGCACATTGGCCTTCTTCTTTCATGAATTTAAGGTATTAATTGTCCAGTAGTACAACATAAAACATTCGTACAACTTCCTTAAAGGCCGGCAACGTATTTGCAGTTCCCCTGGTGATGGGGATGTTCATGGGCGTGAGATCATTTAACATGAGACGACCCACTGCTCTTTTGCCGCTTTAACCAACAAAAAGTCAGACCTACAACATAGTATGGCTGCAAAAGTTGTAGCTACTGTTTTAAGCAAATCTGTGATAGCGTGACGCTAAACTTACAATCTGGAAGTATCCATCGCTTCCAATCCCGCCCACTACTTGGCGGTGCATGTCCATTATCGTAAACCAATTTATAAAATAATATGAGCTAATATTAAGTAATATAAAATAATGATATTAAGAACATTTTATTTTACACATAATCCATAAAATGGCAGACATCGCCAGGCGGAAAACCAAGTACAATAGGTTAAATGGACAATTGTGTTTATCGCACACAAATTATGCACATATAATTATATACTACTAAAGGATCGTTAAAGACCAACATAAACTAAGAGTGGTTTTTTCAGTGTATGCATTAGCTACTTGTATATTAATGTTAGTCTTGTGTATATTAATCATACGAAATTAAAGTACAGGATTCAGAAGACGTTGCCACAATATTTAAGGAAGGGAAAAAGGTCGACAAGGTAAAGAAAAGGTCTTCAAATATCTCAGTTGTCAGTCGAACCATAGAAGTACGTTCAAGAAAGACCGTCCATTGCGTTGTTCTACGACTGTACACTCTGAGGAAACACTCTGGTTAAATGTATGATAACCAATTGATAAACAAGATGTAAATAATTAGAATTTCCAATGCCTATCTATAAAAATTATATTACGAAAAATGATGAAGATATTACTTTAATAATCCCATTATTCGCTTTTTTTAGATTAACTACAACTTTTATAAGTGTAAACAACTTTCACGTTTCAAGGTAATAATGCGAAATTAATACGAAATAAGCGGGTGCAAGGCTTCGATGGTTAGGAACTACATGACCGTGCGTGACCCGGCGGGACAATGAACGCCGCGAGCGCCTAGCCCATCCTCGCCCCGCACAGCTCGAGCAGGCTAACGATAGAACTAACCAGACCTAATGTATATACACAGAGTATAGTTAGAATAAACTTCGATATTATATGTTAATATGATAAAGGCGCAAAGAGCAATGGGTCGCCTAATTAAATTGATCACCAGCCTAATGTAAATGATCCACAGCTGGTTTTCAAGTAAGCCTTTTTCTTAAAGGAACCTATATAAAGAAGAAATAATGAAATAAAGAAGAAACGAAGATCGTATATAATTTTAAGAAAATTAAGCCCTCAAGAGTTTTTTTTTACCAAGAAGTAGAGAGTTGTAAAGTCAGGTCTTGCAGGTAGAGTTGTTATTTATTATTACAAATTTTGAACTACGAGTATCAATATCGAATTTGATGACGTAATGTAAGTACGCCTGATCTGGTCAAAGTAACGAGGATTAGAAGAATGTCAGAATTGTCGTTATTATGAACGTCTACTGTCTGACGATAATCGTGATGATTCGAAACAAAACTTTATTTGGCTTTAGCAACAACTAACACCCCATCGATTTACTTTTTGGAGCAAACATCAGCAGTAGAAGTTTCGTCAGTGTTAACAAAACTGTCAATGCTATCAGGAAATAGCACGACGCGCAAATATGGGTATTTGCGAGGAAACTACGATAAAGCGGCGGTAGGAAGGTGTGTCTGAGCGGAAACACTGCGCGTAATGACATTGCCGTGTCGCTGATGTGTTTGTTTTATCAACGTTGTTAGTATCTTTAACTAGGAGAAACAATATCTCGAGTGTTTTAGATTAAGTCGGGTTATAGCCGACTATTTTAGTGGTCACATGTTTTTCACAATTAAAAATGGTTAGTGCAGTTTGTCACATATTACGTTGATAAATCATACGAGATAAGCCGTAAATGGTAAAGGAGTAGAAGTGAGAGAATATGGGTTTCTGGAGGTATTTAAATACAGTTATAATATTTTTTGAATATATAAGAGAAATATTTATCTACAATAAAACGAAGATGATCGAACTGTACAAAATCTTTGTTTATACAAAATTATTAGCATTTTGCGTTCAAGCAACTAACCGCTAACTTATCTTTTGCATCATATTTTGTTTTATATTTGATTCTCTTGATATTTGGTTCTCCAGAGCCACCAAAGGCGAAATGAAATTGAATAAAATTATTTTATTTGTTAAATTTAATACATTAAAATTGTACAATCAAGCAAAATTGTGAAATTTTCTTTAAAACTAACTTACTATATTATTTTTCTTTTAGTTCTTTTATTGTTTAAGACGAAAATTAACTCCCCGTAAGGGTTTCTGTAAACCCTTTAACTGAACTACTATATAGTATATAAATATAGTAAAACAAGTTCCGTCTACCGAACCCAACTACTGTATTAAAACTAAATTAATTATTTTTATTATCAATAAGTATTCATTTTCCAGTGTTACCATAGAAAAGACTATCACATCAGCTATTAAGGTTGTATTTATATCAGATCGTGCTAAGCTACAAGCCTTAAAGAAAACAATGAGAAGATAAATAGAGTGGCAATTGTGCGTCGGTAGTCGGTGTAGTAAAAGCTTCAAGCTTTTAGCTTTGTGGTGTTATTATCAAGCTTTCTGCATCATGACTGTAGCATTTTTGTAGTTATGGTGAAAACTTTTGTACTTCGTTTTAAAACAAAGACCTTCATTTAAAAAATGTGTCTCTACCTAGCCTAATATTAATTAAATATCATGACGAAATATTCGATATTTAGTTGTTGATATTTTTATGAAGCAGTATCGAAATAAATAATACTTAAGTAAGTAAGAGCAAGTAATTAAGCAACTATAAGCAAAACTAAAATGTCTTCCAGAGACCGAGTCAGAAATTAGCTGAATACGTGAAAGGAATGGCGGTCCGTTCATCAATTAGTCGAGCCTGAATAGGCCTATAATCGGCCGATAGAAGACAGACGATAAATAAATAAGCGCCGTCCACATGCCTGAAGCGAAGGCTTCTCATTAAGCGCTCTACTTAAATGCTTGTTCAAGTTACAGAAAACTGCGGGTATCAATGAATACGATTTAGTACTACGTTTCTAAAATTTCCTAAATTTCTCTCATTTAACTGTTTAATATAAAAAACGGTTGGATTTTTTCTTTCTTTCTTTTTTTTATCGCCTTGAAGGTTTCACTCTACATTTGTACTTAGTAAGGACTCTTCAACTAAATACTACAGTTATTTGTTACTTGTTGAAGTTCTAGTTATTACATAAGTGTCTTTATTACAGAATCATTAATAGTTCTTCTACTTGTGGCACACAAGGGGACCACATTTAGCACATTAAGCAGCTACGCTCATCAAAAATACTAGTCTGTAATAGAAACACACTCGACAGTGGCCATTAAATATTGAGGAACATACTCCGCCTGTGAGCAGTAACTTGTGAAAAAAGGACAAGTAAAAATATCTATTCAAACATTCTATCCTTCTGTTTTCTTGTAAAATGTTAACTCGTACGCTTAAACCATCCAAGATAAAAGTTTTTCATATTCGTCGCCGTCTCGGTAAACTTTGTTGCCAAACACTATTTCGTCACGTAACACTTCTGAATAAGTTGCGCTGCGCGAGCGACTTTCATTATTCATATGAACATATTAATATTAATTATGAAATCGCTGTATAATATATTAAAAGAACAAATGATTTCATATTATAGCAAAAAAGACATTAGTAGAAACCATTAGAGGACATTAGTAGAAGAAAAACGTTGGCACATAATACAAGACGATCTTATAAACAAAATCATAGAAGGCAAAATAGATGGGACGAGGAAGAGATGGAGGCCGAGTATATCGTTTGTGGAACAAGTGAAGTAGAAAGTAGACGTTGTATGATATAAGAGAAATTCACAGACCTGGGAGAAGTGGTAACTGCTCCACCGAAAAGAACGAAAGAGATTTTAAATAATTATGATGATGATATCATTATACACATATATGTATCATTAATACAATGCGGAGTTATCAGAAAAATTGTTTAAAACAACAAAATCAACATTATATATTAATATTTCTTTTTTAGAAATAGAAAATCAGTTAATTTCACTTCTAGCATTTTTTTCTTATTTTTCACAGCGTGTCGTAACCTATCCATTAAAATTATAACCTGACACGTTTCAGCTCCATTAATAGCGACACATCTCAACGAATTGAAAATGATAAAAATCCTGATTTAAGTGCCTATCGTCGGTCATATCTCAAATATTACATGGAAATAGAAAAAGATTTCTTCTCTTTTGGCAGTGAAAATTTTGGCATCGTCGGTCGCACCGATGCCAAGGCGACGTCACCTCTATAATTTTATACTAGCCTGTGCGCCGTGTCCGTAACTCCGACTACATACGAAATCGATTTGGCGCACTCCGCTTGCACTCATCATTTATAACTGAGCCGGAGACACGTGGCCCAAAAACCAATTCCCGATTCCGAAGCGGGTAAAAAAAAATTGTGCGTAATAACTTGGCTACGTTTCCAGAATGTTAACGGTGAGAATTTTTTGCTTTAGAAATCAATCAAATTATTATTTATTTTTATTTTTGCCCGAATGACGGGAGAGTAATGTATCTCACTGGCATGTATGTCCGTACCTTCTGTAGCTTAAACGTATTGACCGATTTTGAAGAGTGATATCATTCGATTCGTATTCTTACCCGGGGTGTCATAGCGGGACATACAGTGAGTCGAGTTTATTGGTTCTTTGAATTAAATATTGTTAATTCTATTGAGTAAACTAGTTCGATCGTTAGTTTCAGATGTCCAATGCTGGACGGAGGACTCCCCGATATATCGCCGCAAGGATTGAGCAAGGAACTCTTGTCGCCCTCAACAACCGTTAGGTCACAATATTATGAAATATTATTAAGAAGCGAGTTCGAAATATAATAAGCGTCAGTTCATCATTAACTTATCCACAACCAGGCATTCCAAACTAATTAAGGTTGTATATTGCTATATGCATGTCTTCGTATCTTACGTCACGTAAAACTGGATATTATTCGCTCGGACAACGGTAAATATAATTAGAAGCTCAGAGCGTTTAGCGCGCCATTCTCTAGGATCTTGACATTTCTGACCTTACAATTTATGAACAATCTCAACCATCGCCTCAAATTACTCTAATGAATCACCAGTAATTGAACCTAAGTACGAAATGGCTTCTTTATAACTAATGTTACATGTTCGTGTGTTGTTTTTTCGGGTGAATTATAATACTTCACTTAAATAATAACATATGTTTGTTTATTTATTTAAACTTCATTGCGCACACATACAAATTGCGTACTTAACGCCTATAGGCATTCTCTACCAGTCGACCAAGCATTAATGGAAGAAAGTGCAAAGAGGTGCAATAAATAAAGACGAGAATTAATTAGAAAAATATTATCATATATGTATACATATATCCAAATATAATTAGAGGCGGACCGGTTTGCGCGGTTAGTAAGATGCTTGCCTTTCATGCCGCAGGTCGTGGGTTCGATTACCATTCAGGCAAACATTTGTGTGCATCCCTACCACCTTGATGGTGGGCATTGCGCAACCGTGCAATTTTCGCGAAACTTCCTACCTCGCACAGCCGCGTGTTGGAATGATCTGTCCCCAACGCTATTTCCAAACCAACACGACTTATGGGCCTTTAAGAGGAGGGTGTACTTCTTCCTTTAAGGCCCGCAACGCATCTGCAGTTCCTCTGGTGTTGCGGATGTCCATGAGCGTAGGTGGGTGGATAGGGCGTAGGTGCACTTAATGTTAAGCGACCCTATCAGGAAAATACAAATTAATATTATTAAATTGTCTTTTTCGTTATCATTAAGCTTACTGATATTTTATATGGCCTATCATTTACGCAATCACGTGTCATCAAGTTCAGCACCCAACTTTCATATAGATCGGTCATGGCCTTTTCAAGTTATAATAGGACCTACAGATAGACAGTCAGAAAGAAATTTTATATAGCCTATCATTTGCGTAATCACGTGTTGTTGCTTTATACAAATTTTCTTTAAGATCGGTCCATTCATCCTAAAGTTAAATCGTGACGCAAAACAGATAATTTAATTTTAAAAAGCGTAGATAGATATCGTGCAGTTATCGACAAAATTTTACAAAATAAAACTGAAATTACAGTCAGACTATCCTCTACAGACTTAGTATAGATAATTGTGAGTATAAAAAATTAAATTACAAGAGACTATTAGACTAACTTGAATAGCGGAGTTGTTATATAGTGGTATTGATAGGTGAATCATCCAAATAGCATATCAAATACACTCATTGTGAGTTTAGTTAAAATTAATATCTAATATTTATTTATAAATAAATAAGCTGTATATTGTGTAGTGTATTTTTGTTATTAATTATAACAAAACCATAAACAAGCACAGGATGTTGATGGTAAAAAATATAAACAGATAAAGTTTCACTATTTTTAAATAAATAAATGCATATTATTTAACTTTCGATTATCTAGTGTTAATTTAAACCCAAGCGGATTCCTAGAACTTGAAGTCGACCTTACAAAGGACGAATTGCAATTACATTTTAGCGTTAAGAAATAGTTTTCAGCACTGCTGTGAATCGTCAGATGAGAAAAGACCAAGTTATCCTAACTAAACATAATTAAACCATCTTTTACCACATTGTCTTTATTAGTTACAACTGGTTTGCTTTTGTATACTTTGTGCCTTAAACTTTAAAGGGCTTTAACTTAAATGAATTATTCCAGTCTTGTCAATTGCGCATACGTTATCAAATAACATTGAGTTATCCATCCTTTGCAATGAATGATGTGTAGATTTCGTTCAGCAAAGACTAAGATATTAAACTATGAGATTACCATATTTAATTATATAAACATAAATGTTATTAAAGTCCGTTAGAAAAGTCTATTGTAAATGAAATTAATAAGATTTATTAGGGATTATTAATAAGCAAAGACATTAATTTATCTTTGTGTAACGAAAAATCCTACAAACTTTTTAAAATATTAATGGTACCTACTGAATATTTTTCAGATATGAACTCCAACATTCCGATAGTATTCCTGGCGCTAGAAGGCTCAGAACTGAACACAAACACATACGTCATCGAACACACACACGAAAGTGGAGTCAAGAACCGTTTAAAAATTTAGATTTAAATTTGTGGCTGGCGCAGCGCGCCGGTTTAAAATATATGTCTTGCAGTGCAATCGCCTACAGCGCGGGAAATAGCACACTTGCTGCCCTGTCCGTTGCAATTATCCATGAAAATAGGCCGGTAACAACTGCTACCCTTCTGCTAGACGAAAACGAATCGTATAACGAATACTTAGACACGATAGTCGTTGTATTTTACAGTTTGCCTTCGACGAGGGGCAAAGAAACCCGTGTTTCGCTTGAGTTCATTTCAGTTGCCATGCAAAAGCCTCCCTGAATAAGTTATATACAGAGTTGACTGATTGTATAACTCTGTATGGTTAGCGTATGAGAATTTCTACACATCGCTAATTTTATGTGTATTTATGCAGCATGGACGAGTAATTATCGTGGTGTTTATGTGCACTAGTGTTATTGGCGAGGTTAATAATTATACGATAAATTATTAAATATGTGTCTTAAACAGATTGGTTTGATTGTCACTAAGAGAATCATTAAATATTTTTTTGATATTAATTTTCTTCGAGCATAACGAGCTGAATTGGAAAAGGTATGAAATATGATAATATTAACATATAGTCCTCATGGAATTGTGTGGAATGTAATCAATATTTTTTTTGTTAGAAATAATTCTTGATCGGAGCTTATTTGGACTAACGTATCACGAAATTACATTCATTTTATAGTCAGCGAGCTAACGAGCTTGGTAGCACTTCTGAAAATGAAAAGTTGAGACACGCGTCGGGAATTCTAGCTGAGATCTCGCACGTATATTCTAGTAATAAAAAAACATATTAATTATATTTACTCAAATCGAAGTTTTCGAAGTAACAACGCTATTATGATGTTAAAGTGTTATTATTTGTTTTTCACATGATGCTATTTAATTATATACCACATACAAAATTTTTCATTTGTTCAGAAATAGTTTGATAGACAAACCACCTTCTTAACCTTTATTTTATATAAATGTAGTAGACAGACTTATAGTTATTGTTGCCTCTAAAAATCCTGACTTTATATCTTTATATCATACGGATTTATTGGACCTTCTTAGCTGCCAAAACGTTTATAAAATTGTATTGTCTATAAAACGGAATACAGAATAAGCAAACAATAAATAGTGTTTAGCTCAAGAAAAACGAATAGCAAAGAGCAACTACGGTTATTTCGGGCGAGTGTACAAAAAATAGCTGTATTCACCTTTTCCAGCCAAGCCTTTTAATCTCAATTATGTATTACAATGATATATTTAGAAGGGCGTCAGCGGCGAACAAGCGTTTCTCTTGCTCTTTTTTAGTATCATAATGAGAATTTACGAGGCCGCGAGGGATGTTTTGGGAGAAATGCCACGTTTTGTTAAGAACATCCGCCAATGATTTTCCGCACGGGGCCGCCAGCGATGCACCGGGGAATTACTTTTGTTTATTACATCTTACATCCCTTAGTTTCAATATTAATTTGCCACATGTAGAATTTAAAATATTTTTATATTAATTGAATTATTTTGTGCATGCGATTTTGTTTTTAAGGGATAATGCAACGTATTTTTTTTATTCAATATAAGACGACTTTGTAACCGAAGAAGAACAGAAAGATCGTTTTGAAGAAAAGAAGACCGTTTTGCGTTTGACATTTCCCAGTGCATACCAAATGCCTGCCTATTGCACCCAAAACAGGTGAAGGTAAAATCGAATAATATTATTTTTATCTGTGCTTAAAAATCGTATGGTCATAAACTAACGGCAATGATTGCTGGAAATGCTGAAGAATAGACCTTAAAATATACGTATATTGAAGTCTTAAATAAAAATAATATTTCTTACTCTGATTTAATAGCAACGATTTCGGAAATAAAGATTGAATTCTTCAAATCGAAGGTTGTAGCACAAAATTTGCAGAGATTGGTGCGAGACAAGTAGCTAGGCTACTGGCTAGGCTCATCTCTTGTCACTTGTCCTGCATGTGAACGCAGGACTTGATTGAAGAGGTTGAAACAGGTGTGAACGTATTTTTACATGAATTGTACGTCATTCTCATTTCGTTCATCTCATTAATTTAATCTAAAAATCCTTTTTACCTTAACACGATTTACCTGACCTAAATCGCAACGACATTGAAATATCGGTCCAAAAGACTCTGCACCGTGGGACTCCAACGTGACAGGTTCACCTACATTATACTGATTAATTCACATTTTGCTCGTACTCGGGCGCAAACTATTGCGAACTGACCTTGATGGGGAATTATAACGAAAATCGCAAGTAAATACGTTCATTACGCATTCAGCTGTAGCGATATTAGCAAACATCCTGTGATGTCTAATGTCCAACGCTTCACGGTGGACCGCGACACGTTCGTGCATTATTTAGACATTAGAGTCAGTGTGTATATAAGTGTATATAATTTATTAATGTTTTCTTTTAAAAGGTGACATATATATATATATATATATATATATACGAGGGTGAATCAAAAAATTCTTGGAATCAATATTAAAAAATGCAAAGAT
>DWLR01002191.1:0-16059 GCA_018246295.1 Papilio alexanor hazarajatica | reverse complement strand
AATCAATGCCACGTCGTTGCAGTGCTGTTATTGAAAATAAGGGATACGCCACTAAATATTAATTATAACTATTGGTAAGTTGTGGATAGTAGCTATTACTTAAATAACAATACTAATTACTAATACTTAAAAAAATTGTTTTTTATACTTTTTTGTTGTTGTTTCTAATTAGTTGACCATTATTGTTCATACCCTAAAACTGATTTAAATGTTTGTCCATCATGTAATATTGAAACTGCACATGTGTAATGGGATTTATATTGTTTTTCTAATAAATAATAAATCGATGAACATATTGTTGTCCTATTTATTGTTTAATTTCAAAATAAAAACGATTGCGGTGAAGTATATTCTTACATAATGTCAAGGACCGTTGGCAGTGTCTAATTATCTGACCACCACTGTACATATATATATATAAATTCATAGGCGGAGGTGGTAGTGGATATAAATAAATCAATCCATTTTTATAAATTTCGAAAAAAAATTATCACGAAATATTAAATAATCATGTCAAATAGACACAGTAGCTGAGTTGTTATAGTTCATAAGAGATAACGACATATTCTAACCCATATTGCTTAAAATCTCAAAAAGAAAAAAATCACAAAATGCTTAATTCTGGGTTCGGCCGTTTCACAATGTATGGCAGTAGGTATACTTCCCGGTGCATTTGGACCTGATAATTTCGGTGAAAAGCATAGTTTTATCCCTCCCACTAGATAACATACAACAAAGGTAAAAAAAACGTGCTTCAACATAAATACGGGGTGTATTTATGTTATTCAACTGTGGGATACACTTACTTACGAATCGTAATTAAAGAAATGTTTTCCTAGATGAAATTCATCGCTGTCATCTTTTATACATGAAGATTCCGATGAATTCCGAAGCGAGCGAGTAATAAAGCAAGATTTGTTATACATTTATATATACACTGCAGGCCAAGAGTTTAAAACCACCTTAATTAAAGTAGGAAAATAAAATAAAACTCCAATAAAATCTTAAAAACGACTTTACAATGCAGCCAGCTTTTTCTGATCAGATTCCCTTCTTTTTCTGCCTTTTTTCAGATAAAATAGAACTTAAGAATATATGGAGATGTTATAGCGTACAAAAAAAATCTTCATGTAAATATATGTCAGCATGTTTAGAAAAAATAAAAGCACATCATCAGTAATGTTTTCTTTCAAGAAGTTTACCGTTAAATTTAAAAACGTTCTAAAAATTAACAAAGTTAAAAACATATGTTTACGAAATATTCAGAATAAAAATATGTCAAATATATCAGAAATATGCTATATTGCTGTAGATTTTATTAAAAAAAAAAACCAACCAAAGGAGCAAAAGAATGGCAATGAAAGTTAATAGCAATTAACTGATTGGAACATTTAGAATGTTGTTTAACATTTGTTAGAAATGAAAGTTTGTTTTTGGTTTAAATAGTTTTAAAACATATTTTTTTTTAAATTATAAATTGTAAAAGAAACAGAAGAAACACTTATAAATCATATACAAATTTCAAATTTGAAAAAGCTCCTGATCAAAATATATACAGTAAACAAACTCATATTTGAGACACTTCAAAGTGTTTTCACTTCAACGCTGTCGCCGTCTACTGCACCAACGATAAATAGATCTTCGAGAGGGAATTAGTTTAGCTTTTAACTCGATAACTGCATACCCGACATCATAAAGCCAAGTAATTTTACTCTCGATAAAATAGAGGAAGTCATAGTAGAGGCTGTGGAATTGCATCCACTTCGTCCATTAACTTTGTTCTGGGAAAATATTGAGTATTTTACTCGATATTGAGGTTCGATGTGATGGAAGGAAACATATTACAAGCCGATATTTCGTTAAAATATTAAATCGTCTAGTTTATTGAAACTAAATTATTATCTTGTCAATTTAATTACACAATGAACAACTACCTTCGGTAGCTAGTCAGTTATGGAGTGATGTTTACCTATTTCTTTATTAAATGTTCATAACGTATTCATAAGGCTTCTATAAATACAGGGAAAAAAAACTTTGTTTTAAACTGAAGAAACTTTTTCTGTAACTTTACTGAAACTTTTTCTTAAACTTTTTCATGATGAAAACTCTTCAAACGGAAAACGTAAAATATAAATATTAATTTTTATGCATAACATGTTTTTCGTATCATATATTATGTTACCGTTTTATGTTTTCATGAAGAAATCGAAGCAAAAACTTTTAAAAAGTCTAATAAACTGCCAAATAAGTTAATCTCCCTAGACTGAAATAATATAATGTTTCCACTCAAAATTGAATTCTGCGAGGTCTGGTGAAATGTCTAGAAAATACATAAAGTTCACGATATATCGTACGTTTCTTTTTATCCATTAAAGTGATTTGATTAAATTGACTACACGTGGAAAATTTCCCATCAAGGGTACTTCTGAACTCTTCCGCAAATTAAATATCCTCGACTGCAATCCTTCCTTGTTATAACTTGAAATTAAATTTATTTAAGTTTACATTTACTACAAATCGATATTAAAATTAAAAGATACTGGCAGCAATCAATACAATTTTTTTTTAAAGCATTACACTCCTTATTTTGCAGTTTGTAAAAGATATATAAACTATGACACTATATATTTCTGGCTATACATTTTTATTATCAGGTAGAAATTTGTCAAAGACAAGGAGTTCATGGATAACCTCTTTTATTTTTCTCTCTCTTTTATTTTTTAACTTTAAACATTATAATGGACAATCGATGGTAGAAAGTAGACTCGCCTAATTCTCAAACTAAATTGAAATGCTTATATTGAAATCATATTTATTTTGAAAGATACTTTAAAAACTGAGATGAGCTCTATATATAAAGTAACTAGATGTTACCAGCGGCTTCGTACGCGTTCAATATATCACTATCAGGAAAAGAGAGGATGTTTTTAAAATGCCTTTTTTTACCGAATTCAAAAAAGATTGTACCTGTCTGTCTGCTGTATGACCCGTTATAACTTGAGAACTGCTCTCATTCTATCTCAACCCGTGGATGATGTATGAGCCGACTGAGGATCAACGTCGCGGAATGTGCAGTAGTTTTCTATTGAAGTTTATCAGTGAAGTATTGGTGCAGATTGAGGTGCAGTTTAACAGTAAAGTATTGGTGCAGTAAGGGGTTTGTACATTTATACTCTCTTAGCCGTAAGGTGGCCGTAAGATTCAGCTATAATTCCCGAGGTGGGTTGGCGTCACGCAGGTGGCCCGCCGTAAGACTATAGCCAAATCCCATTACAGTATGGACTAGGATTTCATACGGTGCCAACCCCATGTAAATGGGAAAAGGGCAGGGAGATGATGCGGAAGGATGAAGGGTATATAATGAAGATAGTAATAGTAATAAGCACGAACGTGGATGATTGCAAAGGGAGAGGAAGACCAGTGCCTAAAAGACTACCACGCAAAGCTAATTCAAAAATTTTATAGATTCCATGTACACGAACAAATATTGGCCTTAATTCTCCACTTGTCAGAGCATGTAATTGCTACAACACCTTCGTGAACAAAAATCTCCAAATTGATTGGTTTTCCATTCTCTCGCAGACTTCAAAAACCAATTGTTAAATTAATGTTGGGCTGAAAAGTTCGAAGGCTAGCATGGAAATAAACTTTTCTTTTAATATAATTTGATTTTGTTATTCAATATAATCCCCTTGAAGGGCGATACAAGGAATATAGCGGTCATACAATTTTTCGATACCATTTGTCTATTAATATAGTACGATTTGTCTTTAGCCTCAAAATAGGCTTCATTTTCGGCGATTACCTCTTCATCGTCGGAAAATTTCTGTCCAGCGAGCATTCTCTTCAGGTTTGAGAACAGGAAAAGTTGCTGGGGGTCAGATCTGGAGAATACTGTGGATGCGGAAGCAATTCATGCAATTTTGCCATCGTCTTCAGTGACTTGTGACGGTGCATTGTCTTGACGAAACAGCACTTTTTTCTTCTTCAAATGGGGTCGTTTTACCGCGATTTCTTCCTTCAAACGTTCCAATAACGTTACGTAATATTAGCTATTTATTGTTCTTCCTTTTTAAAAAAAGTCTATAAATATTATACCATGTATATCCCAAAATACTGATGCCATAACTTTGCCAGCCGACTTTTGCGTCTTTCCACGCTCGCCTCGTTTAAACTTAGCAAACCACTTCTCAGCGGTTGATTTTGCTGGTATAAAGTGCAAATAATGTTTATTAAGCCAAACCTTGGCTTCAATAGTATTTTTTTTAGCCAAAAAGCAATGCGTATTAACACACGATATTCCTTTTTGTTCATTTATCAAACTAACAGAAGTTGCATCAATCAAAATGCTATAAGTCACAAACTAATAGTTTGACAGCTGTCAAATTTATACACGTGTCTTTTGAAGGATAGGAGTTTTCAGCTGACCTAATACTTTGATTTATAACACTGACTATATTATAATTTTTTGTTTCGTTTTCTGCATCGATTCTGATTGAATTTTGATTTTGTAAGTGTAAAATGTACAGACCTGCATGGGTGTCAGATAAATTTCGGTAAATTTAATATAATTATATGCTGATTATGTTCATTCTAAAATCATAAAATAAAAAAAAACCGACAAAAGTATAGATGGCTTGATTGAAAGATGATATATGGGGGGATATAGTAGGTAACCAGACATAGATGAGAAAAGGGTAGACAGATGATGAAAGTGAAGGTGATGTAGAAACAAGTAGTGTAAAAGGTTTGGACATAAGAGTTAAGTAAGTTTTAAGAAGCTGTGAATTCATACATGTAGCAGCTTACAATATTGTTAAGTAGAGTGACTTAAACTGTAGTTGGTGATTGATAAAAATAATATGAAAAGAACTCCTGAACAGTGCATACCTACTATATTGCTAACTAAGGATTGGTATCAGTGGAGTTGATATATATAGGTTGTATATTCAGTAGAGATGGCAGGCATGTTAAAGATGATGAGCAAAGAGTCAATACAGGAAATAAAATGATGGGAGCTATAGGTACAGTTAACCAATAGGCAGAGGTGGCGGAATGTCGTATGGCGGGCGCTGTCTGCTACCCAACCTTCCGGATCGTGATAACCACGACCACTCTGTCAAGAGTGCAAGGACTAAGAAGAGAAGATAGGTACAGTAAATCAGGCAGGTAAACAGACATTACAGATTCTTGTCCCTTTCACATCCATACATCTACGCATACATGTTCATGAGTTATGGGTACTCCTTAGATAGCCTTTCTTGAGGAAGTCACTAATTTTATCTATTAATTCTTCATTCCATCAGAGAAATACCACGACCTCAACGAAGACAATGGTGAAGTAAAAGTATTCTGTGTTCCGTCTGATGAGTGAGGTGCCTGAGGCCTAATTTTAGTCCTCTTTCCTCTTCCTTATTAGAAAAGGGTGGGAAGGGAAAGAGGATTTTACAGGAAAGGGAATAGATAGGAGCAGGAAATCCCCATTTTTTGTGTCTATTAAAGGTAGACATCTACGTAGTGTTCACTTAGGTGACCGTTTGCTACCTTCTTAAGTAAAAAATTAAAGTTTTTCTGGGATGTCTCTTACCAACACTGTCAATCTCAATTGTAACTCTCTCTATTTATCCTTTCAACGTGCCCAACCACTGAAGCATACCTTTCACAATTCTACACACTACATCCTCTTCCAAATCTCACTTTTTCCTTACAATGCTATTTTTAATCCTATCATTCACATATTCAGAGTCACACCTAGCATACTTCTCAAAGATGCATCTAAATAACATTAAATTACAGTGGAACCTCTATACTATGTTGTTGTTAGTTAACAGCTGACTGAAAGAGATTTGGTACTAACCGACAAGGAACAAGCACAAGGTATACAGTAGAAAGTTTAATGAATGTAGTCATTCTTTGCACGTGTATAAGGCACAAACAAAACAGATTAGAAGCCCCGTACCTACCTTGAAAATTTCTTTTGGATTTTATTGCTATGATTTTAGGGAATTCCAAGTAAGACGTCATAATATTTTACTAACTACGACTTTCGGAGTCTCTTTGTTGAAAGTCGAGTTATAGAATACAAAAATATGGCTTTTCAATAAAAACGCAAGTTAATAACATTTTATTCCAGTTACAAAGTCTAAATAATTCGAAATAACGGGGTATTTTAGGGTAATTTAGGGGTTTGGCAGAAGGAAATGGCATTTTTTTACTTACTTAATGAGGTTCGAGTTATAGAGATTCCACTGTACTGTTTTCCTGCCAAACCCTGTCTCGATACCAATGCATTATGTATTGTTAGACTAAAGTACAATTTTATACTAGTATGGAAGGTATTTGTGCAAACTGCACTTTTGCAAATTTGCCAATAATTTAATTAAGTATAAAGTTATATTTTGGTTTGGTTCTATTACACCTATATATTGTATGAGGTTAAATTATGAGGTAAAAATAAAGCCAAAGACAAAAAAAGTTAGCAAATCAATATCTTGTAACATGTTTCATAACTACTTTAAATATGTATGTTTATTCGGCAGAGGCGGAGACAAGTTACAAAAATGTATACGAAATGAATGCAAGCGAAGCAGCGGGCAACAGCTAGTTTATGCTGTCATAAAGTTTCACATTGACTAACAAATTTAAAAACCGTTCATTGTTATTCCATCTTTATATGCACAAGGTAAGATTACTATAGCATACATTTCTGACAGCAAAAAATGTCCATATACAAATTTCATGGCATTATTCGATTTGGTGAAATTTTTGATTGAAAAACAAGTACAAGTCATAAAATCGAATTTTAATTCAAAGTACATTAAAACAGCAATTTCAAATTTAAACCCGCATATAGGGGTTGGAAATTTTTGTTCATACCCAGAGGTAAATTACTCTAAAGGCAGTTCAAATTATTTTTAAAATTAAATTGAAGTCTCTTACACAGTGCCTTATTATTAGTTCTCACTTTAATGTATGGAAGTGAAGGCTTGGGTTTAGTAGGAAAAGCATGTTTAGAAAATTACACTCTATCCAACTGTTGAACTTTTGACCTACATTGGTCCTATAACACCTATAAAGTTCTTTAAGTATTAAAGTAACACACCCTAGTGAAGAAAATGAACTACTTTATGGGCACTTTTGATTTTTAATAGTAACACTACATTTAATGTTTTTTGAGCCACTCAATTACACAAAATGTACTAAAAATTATTAAGATGATTGTAAAGGTAGCATAAAATTATGATATAAAGAGCTGAATATTGTTATATATTTATTACCTATAAGTAATTAATATTAAATATTTATTAGTCGTAGAGTCCGCAAAACAACATAATATGTTACATGGATGGACCGATTGGACCTGTAAAATACGACACGGAAGACAAGCGTGAACTGAAAATATTCTGCATTTCGTCTGATAAGTAAGGTGCTGAAGCCTTAATTCTAGCTCTCTTACTCTACCCATCATCTATACTAATATATATGTGTGTAGTATCTGTAATTGCTTTTTTATGTATTTTTTTTATAAATATTTGTTTTATGCCACAGTGATATTTTTAAAAATTTTTGCCCATCTGTCTTAACTCTAATTAAACTTTAAAATCCCTTGAACAATCTTAAAGGAAACTGATATATAGGCATGCACAAAAGATGGGATATATAAAATAATCTGTCTGTTGTATACAATAAAAGAAGCACATTGCTTGTTTGTTTATAATGCAAACAATTAAACATTTTTTTATGGAAAAACCAGGCAAACAACCAGGCAGGTCACAAATGTTTGGTAAATGGGTAATGTTCTTTTTCGGTATTTGTATTGGTATCTGCAACAAGCTAATAAGTTGCAGATGCATTGCCCACCTGTAATATTATGGATAAAGGAGAGGACAGGCAGAAAAAAGGATAATTCCTTTTTCTATCACTCCACCTAGTTGAAATTAACTTCCCCTTCTCATCCTTTCCTTATTATAGAAGGGTGGAAAGGTAAACAGGTCTAGAATTGGATCTCCAACACCTCATTCATCAGATGAAATATAGAATACATTGCAAACATCTTTTAACTGTTAGCTTTACGTTGTATTTTATTTAAATAGAAAAAGACCAACAATTTCTTTATACCAACAATAGAAGTAAGACTTTTTTTTTATAGAAGTAGGTGGCAAACGAACAAGCGGCCACCTAAGTGACTGCTACCCATAGACATCTGCAACAAGTATTTGCGAGTTGCAGATGCGTTGCCTACCTCTAAATAGACAAAGAAGGGGACAGACAGAAAAATGACCATTACCTTCTCCTATCTTTCCCCTTCCCCGTCAAATCATCCTCCTTACCTTCCCACCCTTTCCTTATTAGAAAAGGGTGGAAAAGGTAAAAGGACTAAAATTAGGCCACCGGCACCAAAGACTATGCCTAAATTAATTTTTAGTTTATATCCAAAGCGAATAGGTGTTATAAATAGAAAAAGAATGGAAGAAAAATCATTAAAGATATTTGAATTGTATCATATACTAATAGACATACTAAATAAGATAATATTGAGAGTAAGTCAGTAAATGAACTAAGTGGAAAAAGCAAAATGAGAGTATTAGCTTCAGGGCTAAGGGTAGGAGTGTTTATTTCTTAATATATGCTACAGCTGTATTGTATTTATTGTATCAAAAAAAATTTCAACAATAAATTCGGTTAGGTTAAAATAGACAAAGAACAGTTTTGTAACATTAACATATTAAATAATCTTTTAAGGTTATTAAAAAAACTGATTTCAAATTGGTATAATTCTTCCCTCTTTTTGGGAAAAGATATAGAATTATTTTTATTATTTTTTGGCAAATAATTTTACAATTACAAGTTTTTTATAGCTTGGAATATAAGAAACTAATGTGTGGTTAGCGGTGGGCAACACCTAATTTTAAGTTGAAAGTCATATATAATTTGACCATGTCTCATTAAAAGTCCATTAAATTCAAACAAGGCTCGTCTTAAATCCACCAATATGTCAATTTTCACTATATCTTCAGAACCCAAGGTTCGGTGACATTCAAAATTAAATGGGAATACAACCAAATTAAGAACCTAGTCCTTTATTTAAGTCAGTTAAAAATCTTTGAAACTAATTGTTTGTTGATTTCTGAAGCACTTTTCTTGCCTACCATATGTTTCATTAGAAAAGACAAATAAGAATATTTTCTGTAATAAATCCTAATATTTCCATAAATCCTAATATTATTATCCTAATATTTTTCAAAATTATTAATGATTATTAATGATTAATTATCAAAATTATTATTATGAGGCATTTTTTGACATGCCACTCCTTATAAAGTAATTTACTATAACAATTTTTGAGAAAAAAGATGTCACCTCAAATAAACACTTCAAAACACAATCCCCCGGTATGACTCTTTTCCAGAATAACTGCTATAGAGACTTATATCAATTTACTTTGCCATTCATAATTGAGTAAAGATTATACAAATACATACTTTAAGAAGCCATTAAGCATCTATATGTCATGTTATGTCTATAAAAGAAGTTTAATAAAAAAATCTATATTAAGGCTGTCCTCAAAGGTTTCAAACAGTCCCCTGACAAAATTTGAAAACGGCATAGAATTTAAATTTTATATTCACCCGGAAAATTAAGACTGTGAAATGGAAGGCAATCTGTGTACAGTTTGTTTAGTTTTAGAAGTAAATGGACAGCCACCATTTTCTAAATGGTACCACTGCATTTGCTGGCGAATAACACGTCTTGGCTGTTAATAGAAAGTCCCTGGTTAGTATTTTTCCTATTTAAGTTTTAATTAGGATTTTTAATTATGGTAATTTGTTCAAAATAACTTACTATTGACATTCGACTTATATTCACATCTGTTTTGTAAATGTGATACATTTTAATGATTTAGTTTTCTAGTAAAAATCTCTAGTAATTTCCCTAAAGTCGAGTAATTTTCCTAAAGTCCCTAGTAATTTCATAGCACAGGAGACTGTTCTTCACCACAGCGACTGTTTCTTAATGTTTTGTTAAATCTTGCATTGCATCAATTATCAATACTTTACCGGTTCATCTGCATATACTGTTACAAAAACTGAACAATCTATTAGATGCATATAATAACCACAAAAGAAACATATTAATCAGCATTTTAACCTAGGGATTATGATTTACTAAATGACAAAACTTCATCAAGGACGTTTTCACCACTCCAAAACTGAATACATTACCCAGCTAGCCCATATCTCACTGGGTAATAATTATATATGATGTCGGTTTTGATTAAATATTGGAGTAGTGCCTAGTAGTTGCCTGATCTGGATGTACCCTAAAAATTTTATGTAAAGAGCTATAAAAAATATAGCTTTTTAAACAAACAAAAATAACAGTTTTTGATAAAAACATTACATCACATTTTTGCATAAAATTATCCAAAACTCAAAAACCAAGAAGAAAATGTGTAGGCTTTTAAAATTATATATTTGAATTACCACTTTGCCATTCATAGCATTAACAAACATTCTCAACATTTAATAGAATTTGCTTAGGACAATCTTGTCAAATTTCCAAATAGCAGAGAAACACCCATTTAACTAAATGTGAAATTTTTAGTGAAAGAACAAGATACAGGAAGATAATAACATGATAAAGATACAGGAAAATCAATAACTATTTTTTGCATTAAAAATGTTTCAAATGTTTAGTTTATTTACTTCGGGAGCATTTTCTTTGACAACATATGTTTAATCAAAAAAGAAAAACTGTGTCATTTTCTTTACATTTAGCATAAGACATAAGATGATTTAATTTTTTTATCCAGAGGTGTAATGTTTTTGTATTTGACCAGTATAGGAAGATCAATAACTATTTTTCTCATTAAGAATCTTTCAAATGTATTATTTATTGATTTATGAAGCATTTTTCTTTGAGAATATATGTTTCATTAGAAAAGAAAAGTAAAATTTTTATTACAATTACATTTAATGAATCATATGGTGACTGAAGGTTTATAGCCAGATGTGAATTAGTAATAAGAAAAAGACTGATATCAGAAAAATCAATAACAATTTTCTTTTCTCATAAAAAAAATCTTTCAATTCATATATGGATTTGTTAAAGGTTTTCCTTCAACTTCATTACTTACTTGAGGGTTGACTAATATCGGGGGTACTTTGGTCAGAAGTACCCATCTTGGGGAGATCAGCACTCTCCACAGCCATCCTGCTGCAGCTGCAGTGGCTGGATGACTGATATCAATATGGAACTATACAATCTTTATAGATTTGTATGCAATTCACTGACATATGCTGTCATCTTGTTTAGGGTAAAAAGTGTTTAGGCCTGCAGAATATCTGCCAGCATAAGGCTTTTGAACTATTGTTTTTACTTTATCAATTACTCAATAAGTGTTGAGCATTTTTAAATGTAATTTGAACACAGATTATTTTAATCCTACATAAAATAGGAAATTGTCATAATAAATAGGCACCCCGCACCCTCCGCCAACCCTCTTGGCATGCGCATTTCCATCTTCATCGTAAGCATATACATAGCATGCCGAAGTTTCCGGCTACGTATATTTAAAATGGCTACTTTACCGCACATGTTCAAAATAAACAATAAGAGTAAATATTGTAATACTTACATTAATATTAGATACGCTGCTCGCAGAATAATAATCAGCTAAGCAGAAACCACATGCCAGTTGTCATTTATATTGCTAAACAACGTCTTTAACAACACTATATAGTGAATATGTGATGTAATTTCAATAATGTCACTATCACTTTGCAATTATTCACTGTTTTATTCAATCTACAAGCTTCTATCTAACTACTAAATTAGGTAACATTTTAATTCAACAAAATTGTAACTTCTTACAACACACCTACTTTAGCAATGAAAGTCTTAAAGTTTTGTTAGAATCTTTCGTATTGCCAAGAACACCACCAAAATGTGTGTATACATAAATTTTGAAGAATACCACTGTTTCAAGGATTTGAAAATTAAATTCAAGTTTCGGGTATATATCTAAAATTTGCCACTACGAAACTTAAGTCAAAGATAAAGTTTTAGTAATAATATCCTGCAAGGCAAGTTAACCTAATGTCTTTAGTCTTTGTTGTGTAGTACTCGTCCGTGTCTGTGGTCTAAGTCGAATTCTTTACAAATCAAGGAGGATTTATTCATCTACGGCCCTTTCGACTTCTTTCAAATTTCTTTAAGTTTGAGAACGTTTGAGTTTTTTTTGAACGGATAGTTTGTTTCTGTAAGATGTAAAAGTGGGGATGAACTACGGGTGACTATGAATGAAAGTATTAGAAATACCATTGTAAGGAAAAAGTGTGGCTTAAAAACGGATGTGGTTAACAAACTCGAGGAAAATATGGTTTGGTGGTTTGAACATGTTGAAAAGGTGAATGAAAGGTGATTAACAAGTGAGATTTATTTCGGTGAGGTGAATGGCAGCGTTGGTAGAGGTCGTCCTAGGCGAACATACTAAAAAAAGTATTAAAAGCACCCACCCTTCTGCAGTTCTTTGTCATTTTCATGATGCCCGATGTGCATGGGCGTCGATCCACTCAATGTTAAGCGATCCGCTGCTCGTTTGCATCCTTATTTTATAAGCAAAAACCGTAACCGACGAGCGTGCATGCGTAGATGTCTGAATATGGAAGAGGCAGGAAAGGTGTGCCTGGACCACGCCAAATGAGAAATGATGATATGTTGTTGACTCCTGCAATTTTCCTATCGCCAGTGTGCCGTTAGCCAGGGCTCTCGTTAATTTTGGCATGCAGATAGTCAAAAATGTTGGATTAATATTCCCTTCTAATTAGTCTTCCCTCTTCAAAGTAATAAATTAACAGGATTGCTTTCACATCTCAAGACTTGCTTGCTACTGGTTGTGAGTTGTCAGACAGATGCGATTGACTTTCTTTGGCTTTGAATAACCAGCTTCCAGCCAAATTCGACCGCTTTTTCGTTTCTGATTATCTATGGTAGTAAACTGGCGCACAAAATTGATCGGATTCCCATAGAATACATCCAAAATGCTGTAAAAGTCGTTTTTTTCGTCGTAGACGAGAACAGTTATCCTCTCTTACGTATACGCACACTCCGGCTCGGGGCCAAAAGGAATGCTCCAGCTTGTACCCGGGATAGTTCGAGGTACAGGAGGTTCGTCGGAGAAGATATCTGCGTCTCTGTGAGGAATAGCAAGGCCGGCTTGGCCGTCTCGAGGTGGTAGTGGACGGCTACCAGGTTTGAATGGACTCCCCTGATGTTGCAGAAATCCGCGGCAAGCGTTACAGGGGAAGCCGGGAAACGTTTCCTTCGTTTGCCCCGACCTACAGCAGCAAGCAGAATTTTGCCCTCCCCAGAATACGAAGAGCAACCCGCGCGACTGCGCTTCATCCCAAGTGGGAGTTCAAGCGCAGACGCCCGGAAGGGGATTCTCCAAAACCAAAAGTTTTGGTACCCTCCTGGGGTAAATATTCTTTTAATCCCACTATCGAGGAGGAGAGGATTGGCCTCCGGCCTCCGTCATCAGATGAATCTCAGAAATACATCCACTTCACATCTGCCTTCTGTGCGGTCGTGGTATTTCACCGGTCGCGCGGGCCATTCGTGTAGCAGCTGATGCTGCTGCGGATGTTAAAACGTATTACGTAGTTCGTTCGCGTATTTACTTTTTCAGATAATGAGACAGCCATCTTTACCAGAATTTTTTCCATTTCTAATTCTGTGTGCAAGGTGTTTTTCTCACTCTTTTTCTGCTATCCGCACTGGCTTAGTTATGTGAGGTGAGAGTCTCTAAGTGAGAGTACCTTCATTCGCTAATCGTCCAACATGATATCATGCACTTTTTCAATGGTTGCCAGTGTGGTTGCTGTTTTTGGCCGACCTTTGCGGGACTCGTTTTTAAGAGATATGCGACTACGTTTAAACTCAGCTGCCCATTTTTTTAACAGATGCAAATAATGCAACTTCGGGTCAATTTCCTTAAGGGCTAATCCATCCAAAACGAAGAACCTTATGCCAGCACAATATGCTAATACATTCATTTTAATATAAAGTACCAAATTCTTTAATTAATTAAACCAAACTTTAATTTTATATTAATCACAGTTTTCGTGGAAATTTTATTAGTGTTAACTTGTATTCATTAATTCGGGTGCCTAGAAATGTACATATTACATAGCCGTATGTATATTTATTTAGTCCATGTAGTAATTATTTAGTCCATGCAGTATATTTGAATTTACTCTTGATGCGAAGAGTCTTTTACGTTTATTTCGGAATGTACATGACATCTTACTGTAAAAAGGAACTCCTTTAATTAATTTAATAGAAACACTTTTAGACTTTGAGTCAGATTTTCACAATGTTTCTGACTTTTAACATGAAACAAATTATATTAGAGTATGAGTTAAAACTTGTTGTATATTTACTAAACAGTAAAAAGTGATTTCTTGCTATAAATATTCCATAAAAGATAAAAATATAAGTCGCACCTATTTGAACTAGATATCGGGTCAATGGATACGCTATATGGGGTTAATAGAAAAAAGTGCTAGAGCTGCTACTATTTCCATATGTGTAGGTAAATAATTATAGGTACTCACTTCCTTATTAACTAATTTGCCTGATTATGTTTGTGAATATTATTGTGTTTGTAAAATAAAACTAAATATATTGGGAATCTATTTACTTTATTATAAATGGCACTTAGAAATTAAAATCAATCGTTATAATTATTATAATCATATTTATTATTATTTAATCAGTCTTATTAATTTTAAATCACTTCGGCAAATTGATACTCTTAATTTAGTTGTAGCTATATAATATCATTATCCATCAAATGTTTGAGAATATCAGCATCATTAGTGTAGTACGTCGATCGCGGTACAGCCATTATATTACCTTGCAAATCGCTGGTAGGTCGATTAACAGTTTAAAATAAGAACATGGCGAAATCTGTCTGCATTCATTTAAAGTAACTGATTTCTTACTGTCCAAAGTACGTGTCGATAAAATTTCGTAAGCAAGAAAGTTGACTTTTTTATTTGTACTAACTTCCTTTGCTGTCGTTGTCAAATTATATTTATCTTCTAAACTTGTAAAATTCTATGCTATCATTATTACGTTAACTTGATACAAAATTTAATAATGGACATCGCCTCTATATTTTCATTAGATAGTCAATACGTTTCAGTATTTTGTACATTATTTAAAGTTTAGTTTCGTCATGATAAACATTAACCTTCTTTGTCATAAATCACTTCTTTACCATTTATCTTTTTCGTTCCTTTTCCGATTTCTTCGGCTTTTTCTTTTACATTTTTGATTCCTCCTCAGTTTCTTCGTAATCTTCAGAAAAACTAACATTCCTTCCTGGTATAACTTCTAATTTTCTTTTTCTTTTCGGTTTGGTTCAACGAATCAATAAGAAAAAGTCTAAAGAATCCAGTGGGTAACCCCAATTAGTACATACATATATTTACATATTTGATTATTGTCTCTTCGGTCTCCTCTGATAAAACAGTCTGACCTCCGTGCCGTTTCCTTTTACGAGTAGTGTTTTTGTAAATAGAATTTCAGAGATTGATTTCCAGCTACTACTGCTTCTGCTATAAGATTTTCATCACATTTATTATTCCTTTTGCCCCTTGGATCAGCTTTATATATGCGCGGCATGTTGGATACTGTTTACCTGTAACAAATAAAAAGTTAAATTTAAACATTTACCTGTTAGGTACAGATATATTCAACAAGTGAATATATCTGTACCTAACAGGCACACAAAATGAAATATACGTCATGTAAATATAACATATATTTTGAAAATCCTGTCTATAAAATTAATTTCAAAACGTATACTAAATAAAATGAGAAGATTAACATAATATACTAGGCTTGTGATAGTTTTTCACAGTTCACAACAGTTTTTCTATTCGAGCCCCTACCAAGGGGCTCCCCTAGCCGGGTCGTGGATAAACTAACGTAGATGCCACGGCCCGGTCAGGCGAAGGAGAACACCGCGGGGTTTAGTGGGTAGTCTGG
>DWLR01002190.1:0-16061 GCA_018246295.1 Papilio alexanor hazarajatica | reverse complement strand
ATATATATATATATATATAGACTAATAATTTTTTTATCTAATAAAATTTATTTGCCGATATGTCACGTGATGAAAAGAAGTGCCTTTCGAAAAGTACAAGAATTTTTCCTTTGATAATTAACCTCGCCATAGGACAAGCGAGATACGACCATACGAGAATACGACGAGCCCTTAGCGAGGATACTATTAAGTTTATATATAAGTATAATATATACTTAATAGCATCATCGCTAAAGCATTCTTGAAAATACGAATAAGATTCGTTCAAGTGAGTTAGACGTATTAAATTTTATTTCGTTCATCATCACATTATCAAATATTAGTGAAATCACTTTGTATGAGACATAAGAAAACTGACTAATAAGAATTTTTGTGTTTATAATAAATATCCAAATTCGTTTTTTATTATTCTGTTATTCCGTATACAAATAAATAAATAAAAACAAATAAATAATTGAATAAGAAACACGTTCGAAATTGAAAAAAACGAGGTTCTGAATTAAGTTCGATTTGAAACGGTTTTCCATTAACTTTTGGATGATGAAATATTTATTTAACTCGTTTTTACAATACTTACTTGATAGTTGTCATTTTTGGAATCAATATTATGATCTTATTAATAGTAATTACATGCATTAAACCTTGGATTAAATATTTATTACTGTCTCATTATAAGAATACTGTTGGTTATTAAATTAACTCAAGTCCTGCGCGTTTAGACACCCGTTAAGTCACTGCTTGGAACTTACCTGAAATAAAATAATAATAATTATGCACGGAATATTAAATTATAAAATATGAAAAACATCTTAAGACATATACAAATTGTTTTACAGGGTGTCTTTGGGAGTGTGTCAAGAATAAAAAATATCCCAAATTTTAGTTCCTGTTTATAATGGATGACATCATCTTCCAATATTGTAAGAATACTAAACGTTAGAAAAATAAAAACTACTTTCCAAGGATTCAAGAATTTAGTAACACTGCCTTCTTGGCTTCTCTCATCCTTTTTTACGCATAGAAACAGTTGGAAACATGTCGCGGATGTCTTTGTACGGCAGTGCTTAATTACTCGACTTGAACTTTTGTGACGGACTTGTCACTGTTTGCTTGGAGGAGGTATTGTACAGTTTCACCGGGTTTGAGGTGACAGTGCGCAGTGGCCTTAGCCTAAACCTGTTTATAGTAACTAAGCTCGAGGGCTCTCTCAGGAGCCTCGCCTCAGGGCGTTACTTTATTATTATGACCGGCATGGGAGGCCGCCGAGCTTTTAGTTCGCTTCGGCAAACGCTTCATGTAGTGACTGGGCTCAAGAGCCCCCAAGAGGGGACCTCGGCTTGGACTGTCACTCATTACACGTTTGGCATTCCGATTCGAGGGTGTCGGAGAGGGTCGAACTTCGACTCGGTTATTCTTATATAAAAAAAAATTGTGAACTATCCCCACTACGTTCAGAACCAGTGTAGAAAGTAGGAGGGGTGGGAGTTGAACCCCTTAGCCCCCTTTACCTGCTAATGCTCGAAAGGATATAAATGACAGGGCTCATAATTAGGTCGATGCGATAATATTCGCCCCGCGCGTTCTCCAACCGACGATTTCTACTTTCTACGCGCTGAATGCCGCACGAGAATGCTGTTTGGCGGGTCTGTAATCCGAGCGGCGGTAATCCTATGAAGTGCGAACCATACAAAGATTATTATTACACTACAATATTTTATGACAAAAACAATTACTAAATTGGTTGTTTACATTAACTAACAGATTCTATTGGCTTAAAAACTGAAATAAATGACCATGTATCATTTGATTTGAAATGGAATAGAAAGACCAATAGAAAGTCCATTGTTAAGCATGAAATAAAGTGAAAAATAATAACAATAAACGAATTGTAAAAGATGTTTACATTTTCAGTGCATTTTCATTGATAGTTCATTGATAAATATTTCATTACCACGCTTTACTTCTTTTAATAAGATGTTAGTAACAGAAAAGCTACTTTAAAAATGATATTAATAGGATATTCATAACGGCAAAACTAAAGAACGATACGATATTAAATATGAATGAAAAGTACATATAACGTTTTATCGAGTGCGTCATACATTTGTGTCCATTTACCAATACGAGACGTGCCGAATGCGGGTGGACAAAGGATCCTTTGGATATAAGCCAGTGAATATATTATCCCGGGCACAGAGAACTGTCTATTGAAATATTCACGCTTCTGCATTAAGTGTATAAAAGCCTTTGACACACTGATGGTATAATAAAAGAATGTGAAATGTACTGCGTGTTTTATCTTTGAATATGAGACAGACGTTCTATATTTTTAAAATTATGCGTCACAGAAGTCGCTTTCTTTTAGTAATAAACATCATGAAAAAAAGTTATTTTTTCAAAATATCATTATTTTTTATACAAGAAACTGGCAAACGAGCAAGCGGTTATCTAAATGAGTTACCCATAGACATCTGCAACAAGCATTTGCGAGTTACAGATGCGTTTAATGGACAGAGCAGGGGATAGACAGAAAAATAGACATTTACTTCCCCTACCCATGCCCTTTCCCGTCAAATCCTCTTTCCTCCTCATTAGAAAATCACCTCACTCCTCAAATAAAACTCAGATTACAGATAAAATTACTTCTACATCACGCCTGTCTTCAAAATTTATCAAAGAAATTTATTCCTTCTCTACTTCCTCTAATATTAGGTACATTCTTCTATCTCCTAATACAGTTCTCTATTCCGCTAGTCCTCGGTTAGTTATGAAATTCATATGTAGCATATTTTATATCTTAGTACATTTTATACAATGAAAATATGTCACATAATGAGGCGTCATTTAAGTATTCGTTTGAGTAACTAAGATATCTATAAAATGTTAGCACAAAAACATGTTTACAAGGTTAAAATCCAAAGACAAAAGGAATTGAAGGACGTACAATATAGACCAGATGTTTGTTTGCTTTAGGTATAAATATTCACGTTTATTACTAAATGTCTACCCAGTTTACGAATATCTGAATTTTAATGATTCTACCACAACAGGCCATATTAATTTCTTTTTACCATACCATTTGAACCATCTCCAGTTGTATCCGGGGATGGCCACCGAAGAGGTTTCAGTGAGTAAAATTTCACGTAACCCAATTTTTATTTATAAAATAAGGGGGCAAACGAGCCGCGGGTCGCTTGACATTAAGTGAACCGCAACGCAACACCACAGCAAATTTTATATCGTAATCCTCTTGGGGGGTGTTCCCGCAGGGTATCTTTGTTATGACTTTTTTGTTTTACGGGGGGGCGTAAACCAAAAAAGGTAACCAAATTAGTAAGCGATACTTAATTGAAATGAATGCATAAATCATTAATCGCGTACATATTTTTTGTAAGAAAACGTCAAAATTTTATATAAAAAGCACATTTAGTGCACATCACTTTTGAAAGGAACGACTTCGGTTACATTTTTCAACGTTTACATAGTAACTAGTTTCAGTAACTTTCAGTATAAAGTTATCGTAAAAAGTACGTACAGTTAGGAAAAAAAAGTTTTCGCCTCACTCTATATTCATACTAATGAAATAATTAATCTGCCAAGAACTTTTTTAAAGTTCATTTTTATAAAGTTTTGCGTTTTTATTTTTAACTTTACTTGGTTGATATTTGTATTTAATGAGCATATTTTTAATAGTTAACCTGTACACTAACCACTGTCCTGATCAGCTATTATTTGATCAGATATTTTTTGCCGAAGTGACAAAAGGGTAATGTTTTTCTAGAGCATATATGTACGTATGTAGAGAGTATGCCAGTTCCAGTATGACATTCTAAACGACTTGACCGATTTTCTTCTTTCTGTTAGTATTCTATAGCGTCTTTCAATTAGTATTCCTCCTTGGAGTTCCCTTCCGACCATTTTCCTTCGATCAGAGTTTTCCATCAGTGAATCTTTTTTTACATTTAATTACTAGGTCTTTACTTTCTTCTCCTCCCTTCAAAATAAAAGAAAACGTACATAATAAGAAGATGACTCTTTTACTATTTGCTCATACATATACCACATTATCCGATATATCGTTGGAAAATCCAAAGTGGCCTTTTTATGCATAACGGATTTCAGTTTATATACCGGTCATTTCGAAGATGTTGCCAATTGGAAATAAGCCAGTGTTACCATGCACAAGTTTCTAAAGAATATTACCTAACTGTAGCGTGTTGCATGTACCTATATTTTTCAGGAAAAACGTTAGTAGAAAAGCTAGTAAGTCATTGAAATGTAAAACAAACAAACTGCCATACACTCATTTTACTGGAACAACAACAACTTACAACTGGAATTGGTATTGATTTATCGTCAAATTTATAGGTTCCCAAATGTTGCGATCAATGGGCAAGGCCTATGTCCAGCAGTGGACGATCATAGGCTGAGATTAATGATATACTGAAATAGCTATAAGTGGAGAAATTAAAAGGATTTATAAATGAATAGAAAATATAAGCAATTGAACTGTAATTAATAAAATGAATTAAAAAAAGACACTCTGCACTCAATGTTCCAGACCAACACATGGTATATATATACTTGACTTTGTAATTTATTACATAGACTTTTGCAGGAGTTATTAAATATAAGTAAAAACTCTTCGCTCTATAATATTGATATAGATAACAAACTAGGTCATACACAACAGAAAATACGAACTCAATTCGCATGCGGTCAGTGGGCCACGAAACAGGTGAAACCAGTCCGCGAATACGACTTATTAGAGACGTCAAAGCAAGATTTCTCCAATACCATCGCATCCTAATTTAGAACTCGTACATAAATATTGTTGATAATGAGGTTAGGCGATGGTTTCACCAGGATATGTTGTCAGAGAGGTTGTGAGAAATGTGTCTTACTGTCTCTAAATTGAAGTCCCTTTAATTTTGCAATTCAGATTACGAAGATTGATTGGTTTCATTTCACCGCGATGAGGTCAACTAAAACATTAACAACTCTATTCAAATCAAACACGTATGCACGGTTGGTTATAATTAACATAATAATAAAAAAAAGTATTTATTTATTTATTTAAATCTTTGTACACAATAGAAAAATAACAAATACAAACAAATGAATTGTATTGTACATTTATGAAAGTCACAAATATTTTTTTAACCGACTTCAAAAAAGGAGAAGTTTTTCACAACTCGCTTGTATGTGTTTTTCGTGTTTGTTACCTCAGAACTTCGACATTCGATATGACTGACCGGTTGGCGCAGTGGTAAGATGCTTGCCTCTCACGCCGCAAGGTCGTGGGTTCGATTTCCACCTAGGACAAACATTTGTGTGCATGAACATGTCTGTTTGTCTTGGGTCTGGGTGTAATTATCTATATACGTAAGTATTTACAAAAGAAAAATATTAATATAAATAGTATATCAGTTATATGGTTTCCATAGCGCAAGCTCTGCTTAGTTTGGGATCACATGGCCGTGTGTTAATAATGTCCCAGAATATTATTATAATTATTTATGAACTGATTTAAATAAAAATTGTTGGAAATGGGACATTCGCCAGTGGGTCCCATTTAATTTTGAACAGCACTGAACCATGGGGTCCGATGATATACCGTAAATTTACATATTGCTAGATTTAAGACTAGCCCGGAGTGAGTTTAATGGATTTGAAATGAAACTCACCGTGGCTAAAGTGTCTTAAAAACTTATAATTAAAAATAATATAAATTTAAAGTCGGTTTTGTTTTTATGAAAAAGTTAAAAGATTATTGTTCTAATTACAGATATATGATGACAGGTTCGCCCCTTATCACGTTTTTGACCATGATTAGATTTTTTTATTATTGTAGATGGCAACGGTGTCATATTCTATCATAAAATGAATCATGTGTCAACTGAAAAAATGCGAGGGTAATATAAATCCTGTATATTTAAACATTATGCGTAAGTCATTAAATTGATGCGAATCTCAGTATATAAATATTTGTACTAATTAAATTTTGACGCACATATGAACGCGTCCTAAAAAGGGTTCAGTCGACCGCAAATTGATAAATCAGGATTTTCGACCGAAAGCAAAAAAAAAAACAAGATCCGCCCAGAATCGGTCAATGCAAAAACCTACCCTCTGGCCTTATAATACGATAAATTTGTACTTCGTCGACAAAAAAACATTTCAAGCTATCCGTCTGGAACGTATTGAGATTTATTTTAGCTATATCTGTGTGCTGCAAATATATTTTTAAACATTATTAAAATGTGTGTTGTGAATGAAGTATTTTGAAAGTGTCAACTGAACAAGTAAACATAAAAAAAATAAACAAGGAAAATTTAGTTCTATGCTTTTGCGGATAAGGAAAACGTAGATGCTTTTTATAAGTTTTAACTTTCGTCTTTCTATTTGGCAGAAAGCAGGGAAGGTTTTTAAACGATATAAAACATTTCAGTTCGAAATTCGGGCCTGTACGAGTACACCGAGCACGTAAACGAGCCGTTTCATAATATTTGGCAATAAGCGGCGTAGAAACGAATTCATCAAACGAATTAAAACCGACTCTCGTTCCGTGAAATACTCTGGAAATTACCTCGGTGAAGTGAGGACTTGCGAAGCGGCATAAACAAAGCCTTGCCTCTATGTCACTTGGATTTTGATCCTAAACATCATCGAGATACGGCTTATATTGGGTTATTTTATGGGAAGCTTTAAAAGTGCTTTCGAATGTTTGATTTCCTCCTGTAGTTTTTGCCTTAAACGCATTTTAACAAGATATTGTAGATTTACTAGCTAACCCACCTTTTTAATTTATATAATTTCGTTGGTTCCATTTAAATATGACTATCAAACCTTCGACAAAAACGTTATTTTGTATATAAACATAATAACTGTTCGCCATTAGCGATATATATTTGCAATAAGTAAAATTACTTCGTTAACATACTTTAGGAAAAAATAAAAAGGAATTAAAAAGGAAGAAATTGAAAAAAAAAAGAGGACAATGAGATTGGGAAGAAATTGCTTCATATATAAAACAGTAGGTCATAATATAATCCCTAACCGAGACAACTCAGGTGAGGTTTCTTTTAAACAAAACATTGTATGATTTCTTCGACACAATGTAATTTTCCGATAATAGTTTTGAATGTCGTAATATGATTTTATTTTGCTAACAACATACCTGATAGTATTCTCGCAGCTGCTCAGGGAACAGGGCAACAGTAAACGGTTATTCTGCACCGGAATGATTGTTAGTAAGAGGAAATTGCAAGAGACGTGCGAAAAGGTTTCCTACGTTCTCGCATAACTACTTTATTGGGTTATAGATAATTCTGTGTAACAATGACTGTTGTACTGAAGAAAGGAATATATCGAAATGGCATTTACAATAGACTTCAAGTTGGGTAAATCATATAAAATGTATATCAATAAATATATGTCAATAAGAAGTTGTAGTTTGGTGGCGCAGCCATCCCTACTCTGTTAGACTTGGCACATAATAATAATTCATTAAAGCCAATAAGGAGAAGACATTGTGAACGGCAAATCTTTATTTCTTTATTGTAGAAGGACTGACCTAAATTTGAGTGTTGGGAAAATAGGAGGACTCAAAATAAAATATACATTATAAAAATATAAAATATGTATTAATAGCCAAAAGCATTTCTTCATCTCACCCTATCGTATAAGTATAGAAATGTAAATAAAGATTGTTAACAAAACTCATTATACACATGGAATATTCTCAAAATAGTAAGTAACTTTTTCAATCATCTGCCCGCGAGACGGGGTTGGGCCGATATGAGGCGGTCACGCGACGCCTCCCATCTAATTCCATCAACTTCGCCTTGCCGCACGGTAATGTGCTATGGAACATTAAGATAGACGTTTCTAACGATGAACGACTTCGGAACATCGTCGTTTTAAATACGAAGACCGCAATATAAATACATACTTGTTAATCTTCCTGCGGTAGAAATTACAACTGTATAAAAAAAAAAGATCGCAAAATAAATATTTGTTAAGATTCTTGACGTGGAAATATGACAACGCAATCTGAAATTGGCTTGTCATTGTGCATGTAGCTTATAAAATTATTACCTACTTAGGTAGACAGAGACCCTTATACTGCGCTAAGGCACCCAGGCCTAACAACGCATTTCTAACCCCTGAGGCGGTGTAGATTGAATAGCGGTGATCACGGAAATTCCTGTTTATCATGGAATAGAATTTCGCATTTGTTCTACCAGCGGTTACAAGTCGTTTTGAAGATCACATTTTAAGAATCATTAAATCCCATACAACTGTATACATTCGTAAGTACATATACTGATTTAAAAATCCGAATAAAGTCTTCGTGTTTAGTTTAAATTGATCATGAATCTTTATGAAAATTATGAATCGTAAATGCGATATGATATTAGCGAAATGGTATTGAATCAAATTAATTAATTTGTTGTAGGCTTTACATAAAATAGTTTTCAGTTATTCCATTAGAGATTGAAAATATATAATTGGGCTTGATTCCAACTTTTTCAAGAAAGTTAATGAGAAAGACCCAAGTCTTTCCAAATATGGGTTAACTTGATTGATCGTTGATTTTCGAGTTGGTAGATCTAACTTAATCATGTGGCATCGCGTTTAATACACTATATCATCATCTCCCTGGTTTTTCCCACTTGCGTAGGATCGGCACAGTATGTACTACTCTTCAGTATATCCTGGACTCTACTGTAGTCCATACTGTTACTGGTTTTGGCTATAGTTTTATGGCCGGCCGCCTGCCTGACGCCAGCCTTCCTCGGGAATACGCTATATGAAATGAAGAAAAAAAAATCTAAGAATACTCCACGTATATTATGATGAGTGGTGATATTCAACTTATGGGAACATAAATTAAATTTTTATACTCCCAAATTATGCCAATTCGGTATGCAGTAACTAAAGCCACCTTCATTAGTTTTCTAGAGAATTAGCAACTACAATTTTTTATATATATCAGGAAAACGCTATTCGCACATTAATTTCTTGCGTGTCAACGAAGTTTTACATAGCTTCCAAGGTCGATTTGCGTCGTTTAAAAAGCTTATCAGAGTAAACATGACCTTACATTCTTTACACGTGCTTTGTGTTCAAGCAATGTACTAAAAAGGCAAAATTTGTAAGAATTTTAATTACATATTAATTAGTCAATAGCAACTATATTCACAGAATTATATTCCTATTACGAGTTCACGGAATACAATTGCCATAAACAAAAATAAAATTTAATAATGATGAAAAAGGATCAAGGTATAAGTTAAAAAAGAACCATGAATTGGCGACCTTATTGTTCACAAATTTATCGTTTTAAATTATAATGGAATTTTCTAGTCTATCCTGCAATAGTTCAAATGGTTTCTAATGAATAATACTCTAATCTTATTTTATCAGAAACCATTTGAACTAGATTAGGAAACGTTACACCCTTCGACATCTTAGTATCAATTCCTAGATTATAGCTATAACTTTAAAGAAGAAACGACAGTTTGTTCAATAAGAGGACGATGCGTTTACATCATACGCTGATATAAAAAATACGTTCAACTGAAAACCCGCATATATAACTTATACCTTAAATTTTAACCCAATAAGGTTTAATTCTTCCACCCATTTATTTCAGTTCTAATATATTCCCAATTTTCTGACAAATCAACGAAACGAACAATCAAAACGATAATACGCAAAATGATCAAAGGAAATTGTGGAATTAATACCACAATTTCCTTTGATCATTTTGCGTATTTCGCGTTTCATATCTTATTAATCATAAACTATATGTTACGATATTACATTTCGAGCAATAATTAATTGAGAGAATTTATTACCTATTCAAATTATGATGTAAATTAAAAGGAAAAACTTTTTTAAATAAAAATGTGATTTATTTAAGAATATTTCAATGTTATTTATTTATGTAAGTTTAAAAAACATGGGAACGTATTCTCTTATGGCAACCATATTTGCATATACTCATCTCTATATCCATATACACAGACAATGCACACGGATATTATTTCATATTGATGATTCATTCCCTTACAGATAGTCTGAAGAGCTCTAGACGTCCCACGCGTGGACACAACAATAGAAGAAACATGCCATTGTCCTGCAGATTAATTCACTCTTCATTCCTTGCACCGTAAATGTGCACGAGTCTTCGCATATATCAGTTTAAAGCACTGATGTATACGACAATAATGTGACGAAGTATTATAATATGTTCTTACGAAGCTAAAATTAGGTTATTTAAAATTTAATAAATTACATTTCAATGTTAAAGAAGAAGCTTTGGTACATTTTAAATAAAATATGTTTTTTATTCTCGTTGCTGGAATTCAAATTTAGAACTCTGTCGTGTAATATATATATATCGTTATTTACAAAATAAAACAAATAAGTAGCATACCTAGAAGGAAGTATACCATTCTCAATTTCTAGCCACAGGGCCACTTCCAATGCCATGGAAGAATGCATGTTTGGCGATACTATCATCAGCATCCTATATCTGTCAACTGCTGGACATCTGGAAGTCTTCTCCAATGCCTTCCATAATATGCGGTCCTCCGCTTTCGCCGGAGGACCACATCCGAAGGAGGGCGCCCCTCGCTTCTTGTCTCCATTTGTGTCCACCGATAGAATAATGATTAAGTAGCGTATATTCTAAGGACCTTAGAGTTGGGTTCGACAAAATGAACGAAACAAAATGTAGTACATAGCATGTTAGTTATAACTCTCTGTTTAGAGTAGAAAACGATTTATTGTGTCAGACTAAACATTTTATATATTACTAAGTATGTATATATGGTAAAATATTTGATTTTAAGCCACGAGACACAAGAAGAGACACGTAGCCGTCTTCTAGAGAGTATCGTAATACTCCATTCTATTGAATGGCCTATTCTTAAAGTATACGCTATTTTCTCTCAATATGGACTGATTTAATGCGAGCGATAACTATGATGCAGTATACGGCATACAATAAATGTTTATACTTTGTTATTGATACGAGAGTTCAATTTAAGTTTTAAAGTAGAAACGACGGCTTAAATCTAGTTTAATATGTAATATGTGTTTGTTACTCTTGGGTGACGTGGAATTTATATGATATCTTCACAAAGATCATAAACAGTTGTTTTTGAGTCTTTCGGTTCCTGCTGAATAGTGATTAGATCCTTTCCTGACATTTATGTGACCAAATACGCTTATTGAAAAGTGAAACTATAATTCAGTTAAGTCTAGTTCGTGTAAACGATTACACGAATTATTATTAATTATTATTATATGTCGACGACGACATATAATAATAAGAAGAGTAAAAATCTCAGAACTGATTTTATTTCTAACTTCTTTAGAAACCATAAAAAGAGGAAGTGTATCCTACATTTAGGCTGGGAGTCGAACCTCGACCATAAGCAGGCTGATGTTAAACAGCACTACTCTCACAACTATATATTATATATACGAATTTTGAATTCAAAATTCGTTTCGGTTAACTTTCCGTCCGTTTCCGATTCCCCTACCCGTCCTTACCCAATTAGAGAAGGATGGAAAGAGGGAGATGACTAGAATTCGGCCTCCGGCACCTTTTCACATCGTACGCAGAATATTACTTCACGCCTGACTTCCGTGAGGTCGGAGTATTTCACCGGTCGAGCGGGCCATTCGGCAACAGATGTTATTGTTGAGGGCTCTACCACTGTATAAATATCTACAAGTTAATGGAACTTGATGAAATTTAGTACAAATATGTCATTTTTCAATAAATCGAGCTACATAAAGTAAACAATAACAAAAATAATAATATTAAGATGTATATCCTACTTCGATCTAAAATAATACCATACATTTTTATATCAAAAAGGTTATATAAAAATAAACACTTCTAAAGTGTAACATATATTATTTCTGAGCAAGCTTTAGGCGTACCTAAGTTGGCCTGAAAAAAAATTCTATTCTCGTCCAACTTCAAGATACCGCCTCGGGTATAAAGCGAAGGTGTTCATTCGTAGTGCCATTGTTAAGGCCCTTTCACACAGCTTGTAGTGGTTGAAGAAATAAGAAAAACCGGACAGGGGGAAACAAAGTCAACATCGGGCTTTGTAGCTGCAACTATGTTCGCGTAAGTGTATTATTTTTCTTGTGACACGGTTCCCAATTGTGTAAATTTTGACCGCGTTATTTTTTTTTTTGTAAATTATATTTCGATTCTTTTTATGCAGTTCAATAACTACAAATATTTGGACATTTCAAAACCAATTTTTACACTCACACTCATGCTATATTGCCCGTTATGAAGGTAATGTTTTACGAAGGTATGTATGTCCGTTCCATTGTGACCTCCTGTAGCCTAAACAGCTTGCCTTTTTTGAAGGGTATCATATCAATAGTTAGTAATTTAAATAATTAGTTTATACTCTCTATTAATATATTATTGTGTATACGTTCAAAGTGTTTCGACAAATTTTTATTTAGCGGTCGCTATTAGGACTGCTAACTTTAATTTTATACACAATGTTAAACGAGCAAGCGGTAATCTAAGTGATCGTTGCCCATAGGTATGTTCATGCATACAAATATTTGTCCTGTGTGGGAATTAATCCCATGAGCTGCGGCGCGAGAGGCAAGTATTTTACCACTGCGTCAACCGGGCAGTCGAAAAAAAATATCTTTATGTGACTAAGTCAACTTTATCGCATTATCAACGCTTTTAGTACAGATGGCAACACAAGTAATGACATTAACTTGATGCGATTACGTAGGATAATGAAGCAACGCTTCGCACACGTAAATAATTAGTAAACAGTCTAAAATATTAATCTAAAAGTATTTTTTTTTAATTATTTATGAAACGCATTCAAAAGCTAGAGCAGCAAATAATTTACGAGCACACTTTATACATATTGGAAATTTTGTGCATTCATATTCATGATGGACTCTAGCAAGTTACATACAGACGGCGAAACGATCGCTGTTTACATTTACATCGATAGAACTATCAATTTATGTAACAGCTAACTTTCATATTTTCTCCTACAGTAACTTTACTTTTGAATTGAAAATTAATCAAACATAAACGATACTAAGTGGTATCTTCATAATTACGTAGGTACATCGAATCGGTGCATCTCTAATGTTCTAGGATAAAGTTCAAAGATCCAAGAGAGTTAAACGAAGGACTCAAACAAAATTGGTGTAGGGAAAGAGTGTTTATATTAAATACGTTTTCTCTCCCTAGGAATTGCAATATTAGGTCAGAATACGGTCTTGGAAAGTTGTTATACGCTTTTCAACTATTATCATTAATTCTCGTCGCTAACTTAGATAAAGTTAGAGAAAAGATATTTCAAAATTTGATTAGATTAGAAAATAACATTATTCCAAAACGACATAGGCTATTTCTTTTTTATTATAAATGTACATATATACAATATTAATTTGACTTAAGTCACGCTAGGCACTAGCCGTATGCGTAATATGTATTTAATTCCAATTCATGACCTGTTCCCACAACCTAGGAGATCTGTCTAGTAAAGCTAATTTACGTCTCGTAATATGTATATTATTCACCTATTTACATTTTTCTAGGCAAAATAAACATATCTAATATAAATTGATTCGAATTTTTGTTAAGTCAAAACACAATTAATTATACTCAGCGCCGTATCTAAACTATCGCATTATAAACTGACATTGAAATACAAAAGAAATAGCCTTTTGACCTTTCTTAAGGTTTCACTTTATGATTTGTTACTGGCTATTTATCAATTATACTAAAATCGCTTATATAATTACAGTGGGACAATGACAAATTAAGATTTTTATTTAATGCTACATTAAACATACATAAACCGACCACGAAACGTAGTATTTGTTTTCAAATATACTAATAAAATAATGATTATCATCATCTCCCTGCCTTTTTCTCACTTGCGTAGGGTCGGTACAGTATGTACTACTCTTCTATATATCCTGGACTCTACTGTAGCTCATACTGATGTACTGATACTGATTATATGAAATGTTTAAATTTAAACGATATAAAAATTAATTTTTAACAATGGGAAGTTGCATTATGGTGATGTACTAAGACATCGGCTCAGTTCTAAAGGTGTTGTCGCTTGTTCAATAATTAAAAACAAAACAAAACCCTATTTATATTATCAGTAAACAAGGTTATAAAGAATGAATTACAGGGTAAAGGAACTCTACGTAGGCGTTATGGTTTTGATTGTTGTTCATAGTTCATAATATTTCTTAAGTCTTAGACTCAATTACAAAATCATATTGCAGTAATTCGTGCAAAGCACAATAAACATACGTTTTCTTGGGGTCACACATTAATATTATAATAATAATCTATTTAATATAATAATATATTATCTTACTTATTATATAACATAATAATATAATATTCCGAGACATTATTCATACGCGGCCATCTCATCCTAAACTAAGCAGAGCTTGTGCTATAGAAACCAGATAATTGATATACTACATATATTAATACTTTTCTTTTGTAAATACATACATATATAGATAATTACACCCAGACACAAGACAAACAGACATGTTTTTGCACACAAATATATGTCTTGGGTGGGAATCGAACCCACGACCTGCGGCGTGAGATGCAAGTATCGGTAAGGTAAGTCAACATTACCTACAGTCTTAATAATTGAAATACGTTTATATTTTGTCAGGTACCACCGTATATCACACAAGTTTAACACTTCTGATTAACGTAAGTTGTACCATCTTAAAATTGGTTGTAGGTTAGTACTGAAAAAATCTGATTTTCTTTTATTCATTACGTCCCACGTTTAGAACAATGATGCAGAAATTATTTGCATAAATATAATTGTGTACGAATTTGCGCAAATTTATCTTAAGCATTTTATTGATATACTATATTCATTGAATGTAATTTAATGAAATATTTCACAAGAATATGCTCGTGACTGTACATCGATGTTATCATATACACAATTTCTCGACGTAACCAAACATTACTTTCACATTTTTTGCACCGACAGCGAAATTTAAACAAGTTTAATCGTTCGACGACGAACGGAAACCCGCAACAATCTTCAATTATTCAACGTACACACATAATTTGTATTACAAAACCTCTTTAGAAATATAATAAAAACCCACCTCGTCAAATTAAATAATCGCTCCAGTTTTGTGTTTATGATCGCACTGCACTTTTCACACAACACTCTTCACACTCGCGTCGAGTTTCGCGCCAAATACTTTCCCGCAAACCCGTACGTACACCACAAACGGCTGTCGAAGACTGAGCGCGAGTTGGCGGGCCCCGATCGCTTGTCTCTCGAATCAAGGCCAAGCAAAACGTTGTTCTCATTTCCCCACAGTGGAAAGTATTCATATCCGTCTGCGGGCAGGTGTGGGAGAAAGCACCAAATAAAAAAGCACAAACTCTACTGACTCATTCGGCGATGATACGTCCGTTCGAACTATGGAAAGTGACCGGACCGGTTCCCGCCTAATTTGAAATTGAAAGGTCACAATTGGCGCCAATATTACAGATCTCTCACCAACCGATTGTAAGCTTCATCAGCTTATAATCGGACTACACATGTTATAAACTGACAGCAAATGGTGAACAGATATTTTGATTGAGTTATTATGTCAAAGTTAAGCGTTTGATACGTCAAATTGTCAATGATTCGTTCAGTTTCCAATTTTCTGACAGTTTATTATATGCGTAATCGCATTATAAATTGACGGAATACAAAAGGTCGGTTTTTTTTAATCTTTTATGTGTGCCACTTTCGATGAAAGCTTTTCTCATGCGTCGTTACCAGAAGCAGTTTCATCACAGGCTAAATTGTGAGCAAACCAGTGGACATGAATAGTACTGCATTTACTATTTAATAAAACCACAGAATTTGATAATTATATTTCATTTCATTTTTATTTAAAAAATGTTTAATGTTTTTATTTCACATAATATTATTTTTATGTTTTTGGTTATATAAGAAAAGTAAAAATTTTCA
>DWLR01002189.1:0-16062 GCA_018246295.1 Papilio alexanor hazarajatica | reverse complement strand
AAAAATAAAAATATAACTGATTTAGTATGTGTTTATTTTCTTGGTTAGGCCGAGTACTTTTCAATCCACCCTCGTATTTACATCTTCATTTGGAACGGTATATGTATGTCAGTTAGGTATGAAGAAAACAAATACCCGAAAGCAATACCTACTTATGATCATTTTGTGTGTCATACAAGTATATATAAAACATGATAAATGATGAAAAACGATGTATAATAAATAAACAACCAAACTGACAGTCAAAACTGTTCACGAAACAACAAAATTGTGCTTTGTGAATAATTCAAAGTTATACTATATGTTTAGTATGTCTTACTACACTATAAACGCGTCATATAAAGAGGTACTCAATTTAACGAATTGTAAAGCGTTTATTTTTTTATTACCCATACAACGCAGTTAAAAGGTTGATGACCTTGCAGCCCAACGGTGAGCGTACCTGACAACGTAACGGCTGATTCCGGATATGAATTCCAATCGCCGATTACGCTATATAATGTTACTATCCTTAATTATAATTTACTTAATTAATAATATAGCTGTTGCCCGTGACTTCGTCCATGTGGAATTCAATAAAAACTTTGTATTGTTCAATAAACAAAAGTACCCCACGGAAACCGCACGTTTTCGGTGATGAAAATGTGCTATTCCATACTGTAATAAAATCTCTGTGCTTCCAGACTATAATCTATTTCTGTGCTTTCAGACCATAATCTATTTCTGTGCTTCCAGACTATAATCTATTTCATCCAGATCCGTTCAGCAGTTTTGTAATAGACGTATTTTTTTCTGTTGTAGTTTACGTACATAACATATGTAAGTAACAAAAAAAATTACTACTAATATGACGGATGATAGAGTACCGATACCATTAATTACTACACTAATGTGAGAACAGTTACTATGATGATACAAATTACTGAAATACTTCTTTCTCAACCGATGGTCGTCCAATGTTGGACGTTGCCCCACTCTCCCTCATCCAGTGGGAATTACATCTTAAATGATAATATATGGATAGTGGGAAAAACATCTTAAATGACAATAACTAAGAAGAGGAGGAATATACAATAAGTGAACTCACAGGAACTACATTGTAAGACAGCACTACATGCGTGCTATCCGCCGACAGCGCGGTTACTCTTGATGATTGCTGCAGAATCTGGAATAAGTAATACAGCTTCGTTTAACATATTAATTTATTGCAAATAAACACGTTATATAAGTCTTTAACTTATTATAAATATAATCAGAAGATAAAGTAGTTTAGAGTGGTACTACACTATAGTATGTGGACACGAATTGTCCTAACGAAAGGATAAATGGCCTCTGTCTTAAAGTTACGAGTATATTCGAGGACCTTGCCTCTAACTTAGGACGAGGAACTCGATAAAGGTTTACGGCGAAGCCTATCCTATATTCAGCATACATTAGAAGTTAATATTTTTAAGTGACTTCAAAACAATAGGACGCTTTGCTTTATTATGTATGTTATCTCAGAACTTTGGCATTTATGAACCGATCTCAATTATTTTTTGTTTAAAAGGAGACAATCGCTAATGGGTAGACCATTCAATTTTGAATATTTCATAGAACCTTGGGTTCCGAAGATATAGCCTATATTGACATATTGTAGATTTTGAGATGTTGGAATTAAGATAAGACCTGTTTGGATTTAATAAATTTGTAATGATACGTACCGTGGCTATAAATTACTTAATAACTTATAAAGAAATATAAAAAGTTGAAGTCGGTTTTGTTTTTGTTAAAAATTAAAATTATTATTATTAGGGAATAAATAAACTCAGGTAGTACTATGGCCTACTTATTTTCAAATGAACTATGTTCTATATATTTCGTATATATATTTTTCATACTATATATTCATAGTTTATATTTTTGTAACATAATATACTTACACTTTAATGCTATCATATGGCTAATTTTAGGACAATATTTATTTAAATTAAGTGTGGTTTTACTATTAACCACTTAATTTTATTATTACTTAAACGCTAAATAGTCTTTAGAGCATGATGATATAATGTTTACACTTATTTCATTGAAATATCAAATTTGAATAGAGTTTATCATGTTATAATTAATGTTAATAATGTTTATTGTGTTCTATATAAGCAAAAAAATATATATTGATAAATAATATCTTACGTAATCGTTCTAAATTAATTCTTTCTTCCTGTACCAGGGATCTTTACACTTCAAATATATTAAAGTTCATTTTTAATTTGTTAATGTTCTTTTCTCTGGAGTTATCTACTAAACAGGAGTACTTTTTTAATTTCTTATACAGAAGGAGTTTGGGATTGTTATTTAATCTGAGGAGCATCTACGTTCGACTATGATGATAATCGTTGAAGTTTGTTATTACAACGTTCTGTTTATGTATGTATATTTCATATCATCATATCTAAAAATACTTTCACGCATTTTTTACTACTTAGGTAAGTCCAATCACTAGGCACACAAATACACACGCTGTAGTCACGCAACCACACATACAAGAATACTCACACACATATACTTAAAGTCCAACAATTATAGCCATTTCTCAATCTCATGTGTATCCAACTTAAAACCAAAAGGGGAAGCCAGGAGTTTCATAGCACAGGGCATCCTGGTTTGAACTCCTGTCTCCAATAATAATAATAATAATAAATAGATGAATTTGTTATTATTATATTTAAGCAGTATATTTGCTTATTACTGGAATCACTTTTAGATCTTTAATTTCTTAATTTACATTAATATTAATATAATGAAGGTAAATTGTTTATTAGAATGCGCGTGTCTCAGGAACCATCAGTCCGATTTGAATAAATTACATTTGCATTTGACAACCCATTAATTAATCTCGGCTATTTAATATCATGGTACAGCCTTTGGGAGTTGAAGGGTTAACAGGTCGGCAGGTAAAACCGCGGGGCACAGTTAGTAACTACATAATTTTCTTTACATTTCAAAACTTTACGAATGAACAAAGTCATAACAATCTTATTTTCAATAAACAGAACTATTACAGAAGAGAAAAAAAAATGTTTTTTTCCCTCACGACTTACTCAATAATTAGATCAGTAAAAATATATGGCAACTTGATTAGCAATTCCTAAACTGCTATCTTATTCATGGACTGTTACAGGTTTGTTCTAGTTCCTAGTAAGTTGCAATTTCGTCACCGGCAAGGTCTTGCGGCGAAGTTTATAGGTAAATAGATTTCCCCGACTCGCGGCGCAAAAACGAGTTCAGATTAAATTTAATAGTAACTTTACGAATGGTACTTTTAAATAATTTTAAAGCAATTATTTTATTATTTTATTTTTACTTGACAATAACAATCATGATTTGATGAACTAATGTGACCACAGAATTGCTAGAATTTCAGTATTAGAGTCATGTTATATTCGGAGAATATTCGAAGAAAAAAAATTGAAATTCTAATACTCAATACACCGTTTTGGAAAAATACACACACTAATAAATTATTTAAAATTCTAGAACAAATTCTGCATACCTGTGAAGAATTGGAAATAAGAACCGTCGTGTTGTCGGTATCCACATGGTAAAGCATCAAGTCTCCATATTGGTTTCGGAACAGCACATCGTTTGCTGGAATCAACATCGTTCTTTAACTTAAGAAATTTTCTCAACAATATAGTACAAGTCCTAAGGATCTTAATGTAATTTAAATATTCCTACAAACATAGCATAACACTCACACCCGTAACCCAGATAGGTGGGCAGGGATTACAGAATTCAATTTGGCGCGAACCTGGCAAAACTTTCTTGCCTCTTCTACATTTATACATCTACGTATACATGCTCGACACTTACGGGAAATCCTTGTATCGTCTTTCTTTAAGATGTAACTAACTGATCGATATAACTGATCGTTTTTCTGGGACACAAAAGCGGTACAGTCCGCAACAAAAACATCTGTTGCACGAATGATCAGCTCTACCGGTGAAATATCACGACCTCACAGAAGACAGGCGTGAAGTAGAAGCTTTTTGCGTTTCGTCTGATGAGTGAGGTGCCGGAGACAGAATTATAGTCCTCTTCACATTCTCCTTCTCATCCTTTTCTAATAAGGAAGGGATGTGAAGAGGAGATGGAATCACGAGGAGGGTTGGCGTCAGGCAGGCGGCTATCCGTAAAAACTATAGCTGAAACCAATTACAGTATGGACTACAGTAGAGTGGAATACAGAACATATGTAATAGTTGTACATACTGTGCGGACCCTACGTAGGTGGGAAAAGGGCAGGGAGATGACGATAAGTTTTCTGAGACGTTCCCTACCAACACCGCCGAAAACATAGATTTGTTTTATTCCTCAAGTAAATATGTATGTAACTTTGCAATATTTACAGAATTCTACATAAATAAAACCCTCCTACTTTTCTTATCCACTTCCTCTTTTTTTTGCAAAACATCTGGTAACTAAACTTATTATAAGACCAATTTTAATACACGACGACGAGATGAAAGGTGATGGTTTGGTTGGGTTTGGACTCCAAATTGTATTAAATTGACAGAAAGTATTTTACATAAAGCGAGTAATTTACATCTTACCTGTTGTCCAAGAACCATTGAAGGAAGGTGCTGCAAAAACACCGTTAATTATATCTTCGAGATCAATCGGTAACGTATCAGGTGGTACAGTTATAGGTGCATCAGTTGTCGTTGTTGTTGTTGTTGTCGTCGTCGTCGTTGTTGTTGTTGTAGATGGATCTAATGGCGTTGTAGGACCTTCAGTTGTTGAAACAATAGGTTCAGATGGACCCGCTTCATTGCCGGACAGCACTACAACGAGTGTGATCACTACGGCTATCACGGCTACCATTGCAATGAAACCGACTATATACGTCAATGTTTTCTTCTTCTTCGTCGCAACCAGTACCTAGTCGTACAAAGAAGCTTCTAATTTAAAATTAATCAGATGTTCCTACGGTTCTTGTTCAAAACAAAACACTAAGATTAAATTTTATTACACCAAAAACGAATCGTAAATTCGTGTATTTGAATGAACTATTATCTCATTGATTAAAATAATTAAAAATTAATTTGAAAAATAATCATGTTCAAAATGTGTTAAAAGACATTTATAACTAATGTGAAACAATATATCCACAAATCCGCGAATTTATAAAAATTACGATTCCTGCAACCAATGTTGCAACATTATCTCTAGAATATATCAACAATTTGTGTACCTCTTATTTTACGTACGCTATACACAATACTCATTAACACAATTCAAAGATAACAAAGTTACACGTAAACTACGATCTCAATCACACACACGCGAATGCTGAGACAATATTCCGTAATCAATATCCGCCAGCAACTGAATAATCTTAAGGAGCCAAATGTACTTGAGATAATTTTCTGTCTCATAATACGTTTCGCTTTGTTACTATCACATTCATCTCGACGTGAGACTAAAATACAATACGATTTAAACTTTGTTTCAAATGAAATAAGAGTGATATTGATTTCTCAGTGATTTAAATACCATCAGTGAAATAAACAATCAAAGCGTATAATTCCAAAACGTTAAGTTTTATTCTTTGTGTTTTTTTATTTTTAGAATAAAAATGTATATTTATATAACGCGCTCGCAGAAATTGCAAGTCTTTTATGTACTATAATAATTGTGACCACCAAACTTCTATTTGTACTTACATATGTTTTTTGTTCAGGAAATAAATCAAGGCCAAATAAACCAAAACGTTGACTCGATCACAAACTCACTTTGTACCGCTAGATTATTTTAAATATGATCTACAAACTAATAACACTGTAAAATTTTAATTTATTTTCTAAAATTTATTTGTAACTTTTACTACCGTCTCAATAATCTTTTCTTACTAATATTTTTTTCGGAAATGTAAAACGAACCCTAATAAACATGAACATTAATAAATTTTTGTAAGAAAACATTTAGCACAAAAAAAAATCCTATTATTTCAAAGGTGTCATTTTATGAATACGAAGAGAATTGCTGTTCGTCACAAGAATTTGTCAATTTCTCATCAGACAATTACTAGCGTTTTTAAACAACCTTACAGAGTAGCAGCTTGAATTTGGTTCTGCGTTTCACCTTTGGAGTGTAGTCAAAACTTTACCTTTTCCCCTACCCGTCCTTCCTTTATAATTAAAATCAACAGGTACAGTCAAGTTCCTTGGCGGTATTCCACTTTAAAAGAGAGAATTGTTTGAACGTTTCGTACGCCTTGAGACGTTGACGGAGAAACTACAAACAATAGGATGTTACTTTTAAATGTGTTAGGACGAAGAAAGGTTGGTCAATGTTGTAACAATAGAGTATCCGCAAATAGTGATTTCGTCTGAATGGCAGAGATCGTAAAACTTCCTGAGCGGAAAACAAAGACAGCGGTGAAAAAAATAGTCAGGGGTACAGTGCAGGTACGTCGTAGATTTTACTTTATTTTGTCAAAACAACGATAGCGCCCTAATTAGTTATTTGTAAGAAGGAGGCGGAATCTAGCATGTCGCAAAGAACAAGGCAATTTTTCTGTAAGTGGAATACCGCAAAGGAACTCAACTGTACATTGCTGTCATTTTTATAGTTGCTTAGCTTCCATTAAACTCTTTTTATATTTGCAACAATTAGGTAGCGGCCAATTTAATGTAAACCACTAACACGTTTCCATCTTTATTACATCAGAACAATCATACACACGTTCAATCTTATAAAATTACCTGGTCGCTGGTCCCCATCTCCAAGGTGGAGTTACTATTTTCTTGCGCCATTGTCCCTACCTACTGTACCTGAAAAAGATTAAGTTTTGAATAAGTTTTGTTATTAATCTTCTATTGAAATTGCAAATAACATAATGGTTACGGACTACGAAATTTAAATTCGTGACAATTACCCGTTCAACTAATGTCGATAGCCATCCCAAGTAATAGATTTTAGACTCTTGGGCGGAACCAGCTTGTTAGATTTTTACAACTTAAGCATGCACAAATTTATATATAGAACGAATACCTATTACTAAAATTTCAGCCTCGTTTAAAAAATACGCAGCAAAAGCACCTGTATGCATAACACATTTACACGTTAGTATTTCAAACACGAAACCAATTTGGAATCTAGTTAAACTAGTTTCGTCAAAAGGGTTGTAAATTGCTGGTCCCTAAATAAATAAGCCGTAAGGTCTGTAAGGATGTAGTAAATAAACATAGTCCTCTAAAAAGTACTAAACCTAACGCAACTCACCTTCATAGTTTATCTAGGCCGACGAACTAAGACGTCATTCATTACGCCTATAGCACACAACCGCGAAAGCGAACCGACACCGAAGCGAAACGAAGTTTAGTATGAAGCTCGCATGGATGGCATAGCGGAAAACCGTTTATCAGACAAGCTCACTATACGTAACTGAAACTAATATGGTGAAAACTCTGCGCGTTCCGTTTTCGCTTCGTTTTCGTGCCTCGGTGTGATCTAAACGTTACGCTTCGCTTCGGTTCTGGTTCGCTTTCGCGGCTGTGCGCTACAGGCGTTAAAATTTGATATTGTTCAAAATAATTCCAAATAAGCGCATAAACATAAACATTTGGAAGTTTAACAATTTACGTAGTTTAACTTATGTAGGTACTATGGTAGGTTTCTAGTATTATTATTATTATTTTATTATTATTAATATCATGATTTCTTATTTTGACGCGAATATTATGCATTGTAATTAACCCAATGTTACGTATTCATCGCGACCTCTTTTGAAGTACCTACTTCATAGAACTCAAGGTCACAACGGGGGGCTAAGTCTTATATTTTCTTTCAGATGAGTCGTAAAAGAATATTTCAGTAAATGATCAAGGAATGATCATCAAGGAAATTGAATGCCATCTTATACAAGGCGGGAATTTAAGATTTTTACTATAAAAAACTATAACTACTAGCCCAATAATAATGTAAAATGTTAAATAAAAAATTATCATATACAGTTCTGATACCACCGGCTTTATCTTGAAACTATAACATATAATCGTTAAACGAAGTATAAACTGTTATCAGGACATTCATATCTGCAAAATTGTTGTCATAAATTTCTTTATACCAAATAAGATAACCGGAATGTTAATTCAGTCATGAATATAATATATCTTTAAAGTTTCATGCTATTAGAGTGATTGCCGAACTATATTATTATAAACATTTTACCATTCGTTGATCTTTCTTTTAGTATATAAATAACAATTGTCCTACAATAGACAACAGAGAAATTTTAAATTACATAGAAAGTCATATTTATCAATTTATGTATTTTTATGTATGTATGTAATTTAGTTATTCAATTTCTGCGTTTCTTTCAAATGAGATCACAGACCTTATCCTGTCATTTTGTACTTCCCGATGTTATTGCCTAATAATGACGATTGTTAATTATTAGCACCACCACCACCTCGGCCTATGATCGTCCACTGTTGGACACAGGCCTCCACCATTGATCGCACCATTGGGGGGAAATGTGCCATAATCGTCACGCTTGGCAGGCGGGTCGGTGATCGCAGTATGTTCAACCGTAGTAAGAAAAGGACGCTACTGCCCGTCCTCCGGTGGTCTTTTACATCCAGACTCAAGACAATCAGACATGTTCATGCACACAAATGTTTGTCTTGGGTGGGAATCGAACCCACGACCTGCGGCGCGAGAGGCAAATGTCTTGCCACTGCGCCAACCGGTCAGCCAGTAGCCAGTCAGTAATTATTAGCATCGAAAAATAATTAGGTACATAAAGTGGATCAGTTGGATATATTCCTTTGCCTTTTAAATGACAAATTAAAACACTAAAAGAAGGAATGTCAAGATCTATACTAAATAAAGTTTTGTCTTAACATTTTTATAGACATTTACAACAATACTAATCTTTGACGGTGTTACATTACATTATAACTCTTCTATTAATTCACAATAGTTAAGTTATTAAATAATAAGCTTAAAGGAGAGAAACTCCTTACCATTCGTAAACGATACTTTCTCGACAAAACTTCGTTTTGACAACATTTTTTTATATTATAAATGAGAACCATTGCCTGACATGCAATTTAAATATTATATTTCAACTGTCGTAGCGATCATTATGAAAATAAAAATGTATTGTAGAATATGTGTGCCACAATGCTTGTAGAATGTGGCTAAAATGTAGTCGCATGTTAGTCTGCGTTGTACAAACGATGCAGAGTGAGTAGGCATACCACAAAATAGACCAACAATCTAGTCAAGGTTGTAGAATTACAGGATGACAGCAGTGAGAGACCAATCTTTATTACGATATTTTAAAGAGAATCTACCTCTACCTACTACCCTACTGAGTCATGATTTTCAAAATTTCTCATTTATTTAACTTCAGTAAACAGCTATGTACGTTCTAAGTTAATCATAAGTTAAGCTCACTCACCGCACGATGTTAAATTTATAGGAACACCGGCGCGCAGCAGACTCTCCCGCCGCACTGAATAGTTTATACATTATCAAGATTAAGATAGTTGGATATCGCAGGAGACGATAATTGTATATTAAATAATCCTAATCTTTGTTAATAAATGAAGGTAAACGATAACAAAAATACGATGAAGTGTGTCAATTACAATACGTACACCACACAAATGTAGCAAATAGCAAAAATGTACGCGTTCGTGACACGTCAAATTATTGTCTTAATATCAAATACATACAAATAACAAACAGTTGAACAAAACGCACTTAATTTGTGTTAAAAATATAGGACTACTTTTTTGTTAACATGTAATCTTGAATTTCATTAACAATAATTTGGGAGATAAATGTCCGTCTTGTTACACATTTAATTTTGTGATAAAGAATGGTCACCAAATTGTCATTTGCTGTTAATTTATTGCTGTAATTTGATTACTGTGGCGGGGATAAAGACAAGGGGAGTTTTCACAACGTATTTTTAGAAAGATGTACAACACAATAAGGAAAATTTTAATTTATATAATACTTATACCACGTTGCAATATTTTTGTTAAATTATAAAAGTTATGACATCTTAAAATTTTTTGGCATTATGACATCAAACGCAATAAAAAAATTATCATCCTAGGAATACACTACTAATACAGGATATCACAAACCTTTTGATCAGAACTTCGCAAAAAATATAGAAAATGATCAAAACGTAAGTAACCGAAGCGGCCCGATGGATACATTAGATACGCACTGGAAGATTTCCTTTCCGTATCCCAAATGAAGCTCATCTGTGCCAATGTGTCCCTCACGGTTTCCCGGAGTTTTCATTTCCGCCCCTCGCAATGTATCTGTATACAATATCATTAATAGAATACATTTCTTACAAAACGTAATCTGTACACGAAATGTTTCTTTTCAATTTATCGTAGGAAATATTTTTTATTAGCTAACAACCGTCGACTAGATATCGTAGACCTCCCTATGAATCGCGACATAAGCCTGGCTGCAGTATAAATGAAGTAATTAATTAAAAAGTTATAAAAACTTTACTGAGGGCAAACACTGACGAAGATAGTGATCGCTACTTGCTTTTATAGGCTACACCTGAGCCCAAAATATTGGTAGTATAGTCCTTAAATTCAGGCTACAGTGGCAATGGGCCGGTCACATCTGTTGAGCTAGCACGTCAGAGGGAGGAGGAAACTCTTGGAATGGAAGCCACGGACTAGGACTATGAGTCGATCTTCTTCCAAATAGACCGAAGTCGCTGGATGCGGTGCACGGAGTACCACGCATTGTGAAAAGCATTAGGAAAGGTCTATGTGCAACAGTAGACTAATTCAGGCTGATGATCTAAGCGCAAGATCCCTGCAATATGTAAAATTATGAATATCTATGAAAATCAGATGAGTAGTTTTAGAGTTCACCGCATTTGTGTTAAAACTACTACAATACTGCAACAATTCGGTCGACAGTCAAATATTTCGTTGCGCAATATTATATAAGCTGAATTAACGTAGAAAGTGATCACGTACGTCGCTCGTTTTGTTAAGTTACGTGTTATAATTATTCATTCTGGTCAGCTTGCTTCGGCGGGTCGTGAAGAAAGCAAACGTAAACGAATGCTCCTCCATTGGGAGCACACACACGTGACAAAGCGATCTCTCATAAAATTGGGTCGTCTGCTAAATTAAGGTAAGGACTTAAGGAGGTTTACTATTTATTTTTATCTAAAGTAAAAGTATGTGAGTGGAAATACAGTAAAATCTTAGACCAAAATTACTTAAAATATTTTAATAAAACGGAATAAAGTTTTCGTTTTTTCGTTTACTTAATATATCTGTGAGGATTTGGAAAATATGTTATTGTTATGAATATATGTATATCGTAATTGATTTATACAGATTTCTATTACTAATTTTAATGCATACTTTTTATATGCTATGTGTATAAATAAAGTTTAACTAATGTAAATGGATGTAAACGGCTCACGGCTCATATAAGTCATTGGCAGATTAACTTTTGTCTTTGTAATTTTATTTTGTACTTTGTATTTGTATTTAACCAAAATTTGTAAACCAATTTCCCTCACAGGCTCATGAGATACAGCTAATGCTAGTTCACGAGTCAAGTAACTCGCCTTGTAATCTACTCGATTTTTTAATGTCAATAAACGTTTTATTATTATTCTTAATTTAAAATCCACATCTACACTACTAATATTACATAGATAAAAAGATTTGTATATTTGTTTTTACAAATTACCGAGGAAAATTACTAATGGTGTGAATCAAATAGCATAACGCCGAATAAATGGTATAAATTATAGTCTGAAAGTGATTATCGAGGCAAAAGTAACTACTACACGGCGATATAATCGGTCGTTCGGTAAAGTTTAATGTTAAATATTGTGCTTAGTGTGACTTGTAAATACAACACAGTATTACATTTTCATCACACTTTTTTTTATAGAAGAAGGGGGCAAACGAGCATCGAGTCGCCCAAAAGAGTGATCACCGCCGCCCATGAACATCCGCAACACCAGAGGAACCGCAAATGCGTTGCCGGCCTTTTAGGAAGGAGTATGCTCTTTTCTTGAAGAACCCTAAGTCGTATTGGTTTAGACCGCCGAGGACAAATCGTTCCACAACACAGCTGTACGAGGCAGAAAATTTCGCGAAAACCGAGCCGTAGTGGAATACCAACTACCAAGATGGTGTGGATGATATTTGGCGTTCTGTCGAGTTGTGCGATGACAAAACTCAGCGGTAGGAATCGTTCCAAACAATTCTTCGGAAAACTCCCCATGGTAGTGGCGGTAAAAAATGCAAAGAGAACTGACGTTCCTTCGCAAGGTCAGTGAATCAAGACGATTCGAATCGCACGTCGTTGTACACGGTCAAATGGAAGATGCTGGTATTCGGGAGTACAGCTCAGAGATGCGAGCAGCATTCCACATGAGGCAGAACCTGCGCCGTATACAACTGTAAGCGGTGGGTCGGCGTGAAATACTGCTTCGCTCTTCCGAGAACACCAAGCTTTTTGGAGGCCAATTTGGCCTTGCCTTCCAGATGACCGTAGAATTAGACGTCACTCGATATGTCAATATATGTCAGACACAAGTTTGTGCCGGTTCTCATTGACGCAATCCCGAGAAATATAATATTAGTGCGGGCCGTGTACAAGGCTTCCCCGGTGCTATCGTCTGCATAGCAATGGACGTTACTAAGATGCAACAAGTCATGCAATGATATGCAGAAAAAAGGGGTGGGTGATAGTACACAGCCCTGTGGTACACCAGCATTGATGGGTTTCGAGTCTGAGCATGCACCGTCGACTACGACCTTTATGCTACGACCCTCCAGAAAGCTGGTGATCCAGTCACATAATTTCTCGGGGAGCCCGTAGGAAGACAGCTTCGAAAGAAGCCCTTTATGCCAAACCCGATCGAAGGCTTTTGCTTTGTCCACACTGACCGCCAGGGCTTCTCCTTTGTTTTCAATTGCCTCCGCCCATCGATGGGTCAGGTATACTAGAAGATCACCAGTAGAGTGACGATGACGAAAACCGTACTGACGGTCGCTATTCAGCTGGTGTTCCTCTAGATACCTCATGAGCTGAGCACTAATGGTCGATTCCATTATCTTGGAAAACAAAGAGGTTATGTCAATAGGCCTGTAGTTTGTCTATGTTTGTTTTTCTGTGCTGTCGCCTTTCTTTGGGATCAGGTGGATTATAGCAGTCTTCCAGGATTTCGGGAAAACGCCTAAGGAGTTAGATACATAACACATTACATCCTGCACCTCCACGCAACTTCAGGCGACTTACAAAGACAACTTGATTAAATGATAGGATATAATAATCATCATTTTTACTAATTAAAAATATGCGCGTACTCTCTTCAAATAGACCGAGTACGTATCGGTACAAGTACGCCAGTACGTGCGTGCCAAACGCGTGTACGGGAAATCTTGTGAGGGCAGTTGGCTGAAAAATGAAAGCAATCGTATATGATGGAAGGATTTGTATTAGACCCACATCCAGCAATACACTAAAATGTGTTTTATGAGTACGTTTTGAAAGGTATATTTTATATTTATTAGTTACTTGGCAATAATATGATTGGAGATCAATATTAGTTAACACAAAATTAACGAGAACGAGAGAAGTAAATTTACAACACATAATAAAATAACTGAATGTGAAGGAAACTTAAGTCTCAGACTCACCTTTATTACATGTATGTGAAATTCATTAAACATTACTATTTCTTCCGAAACAATTAGGCTTTAAAGAAATGGAATCATATTTCTTTTGTCAAGAAATATTCTACACTAAATAAAAGAAAAAAATTGTATCGGATTTGCTCATCGGCGTAGTTTTTCAAGCGCAAAGAGGCGACGTTCCAGTTAGATCAAAGTATTCCTATTTTTTAAATTGCCCGTTCAAATATGATTCGGTACTTCAACGGGCAATTACAACCTTATAGCCCTGTAATTTTCATACCTCCTACGTCGTGGGATCTCGGTTTTATTCTCAATTGTGACAAATGGAGATGTTTCTGTGAAAAAAAGATTTAACCCTAAAGATAAGTAAAAAGATTAAGCTGGTTTACCGGTAATTGGACCGGCTTATCTGCTGTTACTTTGGCATCGAATAAGCTCATTGAACTTGGCTGAGACAAATATAAAATTTTTAAGATACTAACACCTTATTTTTAAAAATCGAAATGAAAATCGAGCTACGTGAGAAAAAAGAGGTACATAAGTGATCTAGAAATATTTATATAATTTAATCAAACACAAACTAACAATTCCCGTTATAATCGCTACATATAATATCAATCAGCACTCAGCTAGACTACTTTATTGTAAGCCACAAATCTTTAGAGTTTAATAACTTCTACAAATAAACTTTAGAATTTAACTAAAGTACAAGACTAAGTCAGAGTTCAAACTTCGAGACGGCGTGAATATTAAAACCAAGGTAAAGTTTAACTCGAACCGCAGCGATGGATACTAGTTTAACCGCAGCAAGCGGTTAAACTAGTATCCATTGAGTTTGCTATTCAACGAGTATACTAATTAAAGCACAAAGGAAAAGGTGTGTAAAGAACTTCTTGGGTACGCCGCTGTAACGTTTTACTATACTAACATGTGTAATGCCTTAACTGTTGTTTCCCTTCGCTGACCGTCTGCAAACAACAAACTAAAGCGAGATTTTATTTTAGGTCGCTTTTTAACATCTTGCGTAAGTAAGAGTAGTAAGTAAGAGTAACCACAAAAGAGGAGTTAGGAGCCACCGTAGAAGATGACGCTTCTTAATGTATCATTGTAAAATAAGTTATATTTTGTATATCATGGGTTGTGCTTTACATCCCTGCAGTTCATTCCAACCCAAAACCTAATGTTTGTAAACAAACAAACATCTCTTACTATTGAAGGCGGCCATTACACTATTTTAAATTTTCTTCAGAATTTTTGTAATTTTCTTGTAAGATTGTCAGATAAAGAGAAGTAAAATTGTATGATATGGACAGCTAAAGTTATAAGGTAATGAAAGAAACATTTAGTGTCCGTATTTTTTATTGTACGAAGTTTAGCATAGAATAAAATGTAAAGTGTACCTTTTCTTTACGAATGTTAAGTTTTGGGTTGGACTGCTATATAGGTTATGCTCAGAAATAAGGGAACGGCGTGTTCTGTAAGAAATGTCGAAGGGGGTTTTTAAATTCTTATTTTAAAAAAAATCACTCCTTTAAAGACAGACAATGCTCTTGCAGGCTCTTTGGATGTCGAAGGGAGATTTTCGGGAGATCACTTACCGATTGGCTGACCGCTGCTCGTTTGCCTTTAATATACAAAAGTGCGAGTAGAGTACCTATTGAAACTGACAAGAAAAATGGTATAAGTTTTTAAATACCGTTATATAATTATTTTGCCGAGTGTACAGTACAATTCAGTCGTTGTTTCGACTGTACTATTAACTTATAAATGTTACTACTTGAATGTTTTATTGGAAAAATATTAATTTAAACAAATCGTATACATGATAAATCAGTGGTGTACAGCAATCAGCAAAATACGTGCTTGTCGTGGAATTGAGGAAAATGAGCCCCCTACTACTATTACTAAATCAGTGGTTTTAAACACGATCAGTAGAAGTCCTACGCCGCTTGATTATTAAAATTCTTATAAGAAAATAGAAATTGTCTTTGACTACTGTATTTCACAACTCGTTATCCTTGATCTCAAAATGGCTGCGGCGTACTATCACGAAAATTCTATCTTTTAACACCGGCAGACAATATTAATAACAATCTTGATCTATAATCTAGCTTTAAAGTATTATGTCATTGCCTTAATAAAAAAAACAACAACTGACCTTATTAAGTCAAAAATGTGACAGACTGTGAACCCCACACTGGGAGGATACTAAATATTTGTCCTTTAAAAAGACTGTAATAATATATTGCCTTGTTTCGGAGTCGATCCCAGAATCTATACAGTAACAGCAAAGTAACCTAACCGCTTAACTCCTAACGAAAGAATTATGTTCTGAGGAACTGACAAATTATTT